>CM062291.1:87435336-87490072 GCA_031216915.1 Pictodentalium vernedei
GACTGTAAAGTGCACGATAGACATTTGCGATGCAAAGAGTCGCCGCGTGCCACAACGGTCACGCGGCGACGCGTTGTATTGCTAATTTTTGTGGGGAAATTTTATAGTCGCCATATATTCACCAAAAAAACGCTGTCTCTACCACGTTTTTGTGACAGCGCTTCCTTTGCGCAATCGTTTGCTGTCTGGGCTCAGGAAAGAAAGTGGCAAAGATTAAGCTAATAGCGTTTTAGGGAGTAACTACTTCCAAATTTTGAAAGGACAACTCGAATCTGTTATCCAACAATGGATGACACTTGACCACCTGTCGGCAACACGATATCATTAAATTTTTAAATTTTGACAGGACACAGTTTCTTAATTACTATGCGGTCACTCAACAAGGAATTCTTACAACCGTAAAATACCGTGAATAATCTACCCCGATTTAATAGCTAATAATTTAATGGGAGTATTTATAAAAATCGACGTTATCACGAAATATTGTCACGTAAGGCTGAATTTATTTGTTGAACATCACACTTGCTGGCAATAAATTTCTCGCACGGTACAACATGTTATCATGGAAATATAACTAGAAAAACGATAAGATGGTATGGTCAAATTGCTGAAGCCCAATATGGCTGACCCTCGCTTGAATGTTTTGCTGGTGCAGTCTCTTTCTTATTGTTGATAATGACTAGAAATTTAAACCCCTGCTTTTTCTCTTTCTCTGCGCCTTATTAACTACTTGATTGATTGATTGATTGATTGTAAACATTGTTCATACAAATTCGATTTTCTATAGTTTATTAGAGATGCCTGTGGGAATATGATTTATATCGGCAGAATAATTAGCCCTTTTAATTGGTGTGCCGGCACTTTTCAGCAGAACCAAAAGATGGGCTTCAAGTTTAACTCTTATCCAGCTGGGTATTTTCAAAATATTTTTTATCAAATCTAGTCATGGCTGCTATAAAGCAGCCATGACTAGATTAGATAATATATTCATGTAAATTCAACTCAATAAATCACTGGTCAAGAAGTCCAATCAATTTACAGGGTTAAATTTGGTTAAAGGTGGTGCCCAATTTATACTTATTTCAGTGGTAGCAGATTTCTTGTCCTGGGTAGGAATATCCGCCAACAGGGTACAAAGAGTTAATGATACTCGCTACCTTGCTACACCACCTACCTAACGTACAAACACAAACAAGGGTATTGTTTACTGGGTTTGACATTTCATTTTGTTTCACGCAACTACAATTTTCACCACCACCAGCTTCAGCAATACTACTTATCCAACTCCCACTACTACTATTATTAGTAGTACAGTGAACCCCCACTAAATTGTCATCTCTTATCTCAATAAGTCTTTTAATTTCCTATAACTTCCAAATAAACACCAAACCATTTACCAAACCTTCAACACCAAAGTTGACTGTTAATTCCCCCCAAGTGGGAACCCTGGGAATTGAAGCAGTTCTTGTTTACTGTCGTAAACAAGTTCTGTTTTACTGGTACAATAGTGCCCGGTATGTTTTACTAGTAAAATTGGACCCTGTAACAAATGCCAACCCAACTACTACTACTACTACTACTACTACTACTACTACTACTACTACTACTGCTGCTGCTACTACTGTAGTACAACGACTACGACTACTACTACTACTATTACTACTACAACTACTACTACTACTACTACTACTACTACTACTACTACTACAACTACTACTACGACTACAACTACTACAACTACTACTACTACTGTACTACTACGACAACGACTACAACTAGCCTACTACTGCTACTACTATACTATACAACAACAAGAACAACAACAACAACTACTACTACTACTACTACTACTACTACTACTACTACCGTACTACTACAACTACGACTACAACTACTACTGCTACTACTATACTATACTACTACTATACTGTACAACAACAACAACTACTACTACTACTATCACTCCTACTACTACTTCTACCACCACCACTACTACTACTACTACTTCTAAAGTGTCGTTGAACTCCAATAAATAAATAAATACTACTACTACTACTACTACTACTACTACTACTACTACTACTACTACTGTTGCTGCTGTTGTTGTTTGTTTTTATTTGGGGTTAACGACACTTTCAACAACCAGGGTTATATGGGTGTCAGAACTGCTACTACTAAGAATAATACACCTGTCGTTGGACCATGACTGCTGACCAGCTGTCGGCAACACACCATCATTAAATTTTAAAATGTTGACAGGACAGAGATTCCTAATTAGTCTGTTGTTCCGAAACACGGGATTTGAACAACCGTGAAATACTGAATTGAATACATACTAATTTAATAGATAATAATTTGATAAGAGTATTTGTTAGAATGTGCGTTATCAAGAAATAACGTCAAGTGAACGAAAATTTATTTGTTGAATAACGCACTTGCAGTCAATTTATTTATTTATTTATTGGTGTTTAAGGTCACATACTTATGCACAATGGCTAATCGCGACCTTGACAGTTTTACGGGTGGAGGAAGCCGGAGTACCCGGAGAGAACCACCGAGCAACGACGAGCAGCTGTCAGCTCCCCAACATCGTAACTCTGAACTCTGCAGCGCAGCACAGGCAGGGTTAGATTGGTTGAAGACATGCGCACCATCGACGTGCAGTACGCCTCAGTACACAGCGTCATCGTGCCCCCAGCACTTGCAGTCAATAAATTTTTCACGGGACACAGGTTTATCATGAAAGTATATCGGCGCACACGTCGCAAAACTATCCAGAATAAAAAATGTATCGGTACATGACCGTCACTAACAGCAGCTGATGATTCTACTTATTTATTTATTTATTTATTTATTTATTTATTTATTTATTTATTTATTTATTTATTTATTTATTTATTTATTAAGCCCATTCCCATGTTTATTTTTTCTCATGTTTCGTTTTACATATCTTTTTTTCGTTGTTTTATTCATTATTTATTTTATAAAATTGAGGGAATGGGGGGGGGGAGGGGGGGTTGGTAAAATTTTCGGTATGCCGCTCTTTTACAAATCACCTTTTCAGGCGCGTAACCAGGATACCAAAGTTAGGGGGCAAGAGTAACATCTAGGAGGGCTAGTTCAGCAATCTGAACGTAGTGGCTACCCCCCTACGAAGGGTGTAGCCGCTACGTTCAGATCGCAGAAATACGGGGGGGGGGGGGCATACAGAACAGGATGCGCAGCATCATCCGAACTACGTAGCGGCGAGATCGGGCGCGCACAAGAGGGAAGACACTCACTGCCTATCGCTGGAGGGGGGCGGGGGGGGGGGGCTCCTCCGGAAATTTTTTTTTTGAAATTCGCGACAAAAAAACGCCATTTCCTTAACACTGAATCCGTCTGTGTCCATAATTATAAGTTGTGAAAGCCATCAATAATTGGACCACATCAACTGGGGGATGACAAATTGGGGGCATGCCCCCCCCCCCCTCCCCGGCTAAGCCACTGCTGCTTTTTATTGTTTTTCTTACCTCGATGTTGTTTCTTATCTAAATCCTAATAAAACAATAGATTAGCATTGCAGTTGGCGCATTTATGTTCCCAAGGAACGAGGAGTCTTACGTAGATTAGCATTGCAGTAGGCACTTTTAGGCTCTCGGGGAACGAGGAATCCCACAGAGACTAGCATTGCATTTTTGAACATTTTATATTCTCAAGGAACGAGGAGTGTCACAGAGATTAACATTGCACTTGGCACCATTATGCTATCAAGACGCGAGGGGTCTCACAGAAACTAGCATTGCAGTTGGCACCTTTATGTTCTCAAGTAACGAAGAGTTACCCAGAGACTAGCATTGCAGTAGTTGGCACCTTTATGTCCTCAAGGAACGAGGAGTCTAACAGAGACTACCACTGCCGTTGGCACCTTTATGTTTTCAAGGAACGAGGAGATTCGCAGAGACTAGCATTGCAGTTAGCACCTTTATGTTCTCTGGAAACGCGAAGTCTCACAAAGACAAACGTACATTCCCTGGGTGCGAGGAGTCTCACATAGATTAGCATTGCAGTTAGCACCTTTATTCTATCAAAGAACAAGGTGTCCCTCAGAGATAAGCATTGCATCTGGCACATTTTATGTACCTCGAGAAACAGGGAGATTCACAGAGATCGGCATTGCTGTTGACACCATTGTGCTATGAATTAACCCTTTACCTAACGTGAAAAGCAGACGACACTTGCAAAAATAATTCTTGAATAACTATTTTTTTCATTTTTTGTCTCAAAAACATAGGTTATGACCCATCGTTGGAACCGGCTCGACGAGCTCATTCCAACGAGGGGTCATAACCTATGTTTTTGAGACAAAAAAATGAAAAAAATAATGAAAATTAATTGGCGATTTTTGAGAATAGCGCTGGCCGGTTTTTGCCGTTACGTTAGGTAAAGGGTTAACGAGAAGTCTCACAGAGACTAGCATATATGCTCTGGGAGCGAGGAGTCTCACAGAGATTAGCATTGAGGTTGGCACCTATATTCTATCAAGGAACGGGGAGTCTCACAGAGATCAGCATTGCAGTTGGTACCATTATGCATCAAGGAATGAGGAGTCTCACAGAGACTAGCATTGCATTTGACGCCTTTATTTTTTCAAGGAACGAGGAGTTTTGCAGAGACTAGCATTGCAGTTGGTACCTTTATGTTCTCAAGGAACGAGAAGTCTAACAGAGACTAGCATTGTAGTTGGCACCTTTATGTTCTCAAGGAACGAGGAGTCTCACAGAGACTAGCATTGCAGGTGCCACCTTTATATTCTCAAGGAACGAGGAGTCTCACAAAGACTTACATTTCAGTATGCACCTTTATGCTTTCAAAGAATGAGGAGTCTCACTGAATAGTATTGCAGTTGGCACCTTTATGAACCCAAGGAATGATTTGTCTCACACGTGCTAGCATTGCATTTGGCATATGTATGTTCTCAGGGAACGAGGAGTCTCGCCTAAACTAGCATTACTGTTGGCACATTTGTGTTCTCAAGGAATGGCGGTGGTTCATAGAGACTAGAATTGAAGTTAGCACCTTCATTCTTTCGTGGGATGACATTCGGTGTCATTCGTTGGATACAGTTATCGGAGAGAGATTGGGTTGTCTGTAAAGTTGAGCGACACAGAGGAGTTACCACCCAAAAAATAACTCCCAATGGCGTAGAAAATCAAAGTGTCGGCCAACGGTTCACCGTATTTAACCGGGAAGTCCTTTAACTTTGTGATGTTCACCTTGCTTTCTAACATATTGGGAATTAACTTTTACGTCGCTGAATATTTTTAAAAATATCTTTAATCAAAGCTGCCATGACTATATTTTATGGAAAAATTCATCTAAATTTAACTCAAGAAATCATTGGGCAAAAAGTCTATTCAATTTTCAGGGTGAAATTTGGTTAAATGTTCCCAGATTATACTTTCTTCGGTGACAAAAGATTTTGTGTCCTTGGCAGGAATATATACGCCAGCAGCATGCATAGAGTTAACCCTTTACCTAACCTGAAAAGCAGACGATAAATGCAAAAAAATTCTCGAATAACTAATTTTTTTCATTTTTTGTCTCAAAAACATAGGTTATGACGCCTCATTGGAACGAGCTCCGAGCTCGTTCCAACGAGGAGTCATAACCTATGTTTATGAGACAAAAAATGAAAAAAATAATGAAAATTAATTGGCGATTTTTGAGAATAGCGCTGGCCGGTTTTGGCCGTTACGTTTGGTAAAGGGCTAAACACAGCGACTGGATTAAGCAATATTTCAGCCCAGATCAGGATTTGATTATTGTTATTGGTTTAACTGCATTTCTTTTTGGGTGGGATGGGAGTTGATGAGGCTGGTCGGTACAAATTCCACGTCCTGGTCAGCGTGTCAGTTTTATAACAGCCTCACAATGAAATGTTCCACCCTATTTTATCCATACGGAAGTTAAGGCAGGGAGAAACGGCTGGAGAAATTCTTATAATCGAGACGAACGTTTTTTGTTTTTTTTTTGGTTTTTTTTTTACGGCACCCTTCGTAACATTCTCAACCATACTGAAACCTTTTCCCTCGCCCCATGTGCCAGCAACCTATCTTATACTCATGTATAGGCTTTAGCGTCATTACCACGCTGTGTCCGCGCTGTTTTTATGCCTATGGGTGCGTTTTCATACATAAGCATAATAATAATAACACTTCGGCCGGCCGCTGATTTGTCGCAGTTCTCGTATGAGAAGGCCTTGGTTACCCATGTTCTACCAACTGCCTCCCTATTCCCGCGCTTCTTCTCTCCTCCCAACACTCGGAGACGAACTGCTTGATGACACCCCTTGCCCCATTCTTCCCAATCTCTTCGATTAGTATATTAACCCTCTCCTTTGAGTCGCCCCCTAACCACATGTCCTTCATTCTCCCATCCCACTTCCCCATTATACTCCCCGTGAATCTTGTTCTTTTAGACTGATATTTTGGGCATTCTATAAGAAAGTGTTCCAGGGTCTCCACCACGCCCAAGTTACACATCTGGCACTCCTTTTCACTGTTTTTCCCAATTTTTCCCCTCAGCTCCAGGGACCGCGACCTCAGCTTGAACAACAACAGTGATCCCCCCTCCTCCAAAGGTGCCATCAAGGTACTCTTCAAAATCAGGCTTCTCTTTATCACGCAGGCCATCCAAAGATCTCTTTGATTTGACCCCTTCTCGCCAATCACGGTTACAATCCTCCATGACCCTTTCTCTGACGATCTTTTTGCCCTGGTTTGCCCCAACGTCAAGGTCCGAGATCTCCAATGAATAGTTTTCTACTAGCTCCCTCTCTTGGACCATCCACCCGTCTTGATATTTGAGTTGAAAGTTCTCAGGAACATTACTTTACACCACCGGCTATCGGGGAGATTTACCAAATAATTAAGATAACCGAGTTTCAATAGGTCTATCCTGTCCTTGATCCTCATCCACCCAAGCTCACCCCTGATTGCTTCTAGCGCTGCGGCATTACTCGAGCCTGTTATCCATCGGCCTGCAGTACAGGAGTGTGTGAGTGTATGTGTGTTGTTCGCGCGAGTGTGTGTGTGTTTGTTTGTGTGTGTGTGTGTGTGTGTGTTGTGGGCGAGATCGTGAAGTCCGTTTTTGGGACTCTCACATTCCCACTGTTTTTGTTAGTTTTGTCTTTTATCACATTATGTTATTTGTAATTCCTTGATGTCATGTAACTATGTTCGTTACCTACGACATCGAGGTCGCGGTCGATCTATTGAGGAGCTATAAGTTATAATAACGGCAAAGTCGTTTTGTAATAGTTATCGGCTCTGCCGTCTGCAGCTCAAACAAGGTTATAGAGATCAAGCAATGACGGCCATGCTGATTCTGTGTGATAGTTCGCACAGGATTCTTTTGAAGTGACCGTTAACACAGTGGAAACTCTAATATCACAACAGTCTGATTCCACGTGACCAAATGAAGCACATTCCACGCCGTAATTATATTATATGTAATATCTACATTAACTGAGAAACTTGCTGTTTAACGATTATCGATCTGATAAACTTATCCTCCCAGATGTTAGCATCAATCTCAAGCGGGACACAAGGTTTTTGAGCGATAAGATGAATGTGGAGTTGGCGGAGATTCCTGGGGCATTCAAGTCTAACAATCCCGCTGTTTCACTAATCAGTCAACAGTAACGCGGGTAGCATTTTTTTTCTGGGGATCTGTTTTGTAGCATCAATTGTCTTAGGGGTATTTAACCAATCATGTCTTCTTTCTCCGAACCCTCCAAATTTCAAAATAAGGTTATGACAGTGTGGAATATTCAGGATTGCCGAGAGAGACGACGGGCCTCAGGGCAATGTGTAGAACGGGTATTACAGGCCCTGCGAGCACCGAAGGCGCAAAGCGATAAGAGGCGGGGCGAGGGGATCTTCTTTCCTTTTTGTTAAATTAGTGCTAGGAAAAAAATATCATCCTTCATTTTCTTGACAATATTATTTAATACAATTTGGGTAATTAATTACCTATATTTCTTAGTGTACGGTGCATTTTTTCTCCAAAGAAGAACGTTACCACCACGATGCAGGAAAGACCGGTGGAAAACCAACAAGTTGGAACAAGTGGGGTTTTTCATATGAATGAAACCTGGTTAGTAATGCAACTATATGTACTCTTGCCACATCCACCAGGGTCGGAGGCCCGTACCAAAAGACCTCCCACGACTTTCAGCTCAGACGTATCGATAGGTCAATCAACATTTTTTTAAAACACCAACAATCCAGGGGCATCCCCCCCCCCCACACTCCGCGCTTCTGAGAATATTAATACATTTAACAATGATAACATGAATGACATCGTATTATACACTACTGTATACATTGAAATGGTCGATTATATCTTGTACTTCCTTTATGTTCTCAAGGAACGAGGAGTCTCACAGAGACTAGCATTGCAGTTGGTGCCTTTATGTTCTCAAGGAACGAGGAGTCTCACAGAGACTAGCATTGCAGTTGGTACCTTTATGTTCTCAAGGAACGAGGAGTCTCACAGAGACTAGCATTGCAGTTGGCACCTTTATGTTCTCAAGGAACGAGGAGTCTCACAGAGACTAGCATTGCAGTTGGTACCTTTATGTTCTCAAGGAACGAGGAGTCTCACAGAGACTAGCATTGCAGTTAGCACCTTTATGTTCTCAAGGAACGAGGAGTCTCACAGAGACTAGCATTGCAGTTGGCACCTTTATGTTCTCAAGGAACGAGGAGTCTCACAGAGACTAGCATTGCAGTTGGTACCTTTATGTTCTCAAGGAACGAGGAGTCAAACAGAGACTAGCATTGCAGTTGGCACCTTTATGTTCTCAAGGAACGAGGAGCCTCACAGAGACTAGCATTGCAGTTGGTACCTTTATGTTCTCAAGGAACGAGGAGTCTCACAGAGACTAGCATTGCAGTTGGTACCTTTATGTTCTCAAGGAACGAGGAGTCTCACAGAGACTAGCATTGCACTCGGTACCTTTATGTTCTCAAGGAACGAGGAGTCTCACAGAGACTAGCATTGCAGTTGGCACCTTTATGTTCTCAAGGAACGAGGAGTCTCACAGAGACTAGCATTGCAGTTGGCACCTTTATGTTCTCAAGGAACGAGGAGTCTCACAGAGACTAGCATTGCAGTTGGCACCTTTATGTTCTCAAGGAACGAGGAGTCTCACAGAGACTAGCATTGCAGTTGGCACCTTTATGTTCTCAAGGAACGAGGAGTCTCACAGAGACTAGCATTGCAGTTGGCACCTTTATGTTCTCAAGGAAGGAGGAGTCTCACAGAGACTAGCATTGCAGTTGGCACCTTTATGTTCTCAAGGAACGAGGAGTCTCACAGAGACTAGCATTGCAGTTGGCACCTTTATGTTCTCAAGGAACGAGGAGTCTCACAGAGACTAGCATTGCAGTTGGCACCTTTATGTTCTCAAGGAACGAGGAGTCTCACAGAGACTAGCATTGCAGTTGGTACCTTTATGTTCTCAAGGAACGAGGAGTCAAACAGAGACTAGCATTGCAGTTGGCACCTTTATGTTCCCAAGGAACGAGGAGTCTCACAGAGACTAGCATTGCAGTTGGTACCTTTATGTTCTCAAGGAACGAGGAGTCTCACAGAGACTAGCATTGCAGTTGGTACCTTTATGTTCTCAAGGAACGAGGAGTCTCACAGAGACTAGCATTGCAGTTGGCGCCTTTATGTTCTCAAGGAACGAGGAGTCTCACAGAGACTAGCATTGCAGTTGGCACCTTTATGTTCTCAAGGAACGAGGAGTCTCACAGAGACTAGCATTGCAGTTGGTACCTTTATGTTCTCAAGGAACGAGGAGTCAAACAGAGACTAGCATTGCAGTTGGCACCTTTATGTTCTCAAGGAACGAGGAGTCTCACAGAGACTAGCAATGCAGTTGGTACCTTTATGTTCTCAAGGAACGAGGAGTCTCACAGAGACTAGCATTGCAGTTGGTACCTTTATGTTCTCAAGGAACGAGGAGTCTCACAGAGACTAGCATTGCAGTTGGTACCTTTATGTTCTCAAGGAACGAGGAGTCTCACAGAGACTAGCATTGCAGTTGGTACCTTTATGTTCTCAAGGAACGAGGAGTCAAACAGAGACTAGCATTGCAGTTGGCACCTTTATGTTCTCAAGGAACGAGGAGTCTCACAGAGACTAGCATTGCAGTTGGCACCTTTATGTTCTCAAGGAACGAGGAGTCTCACAGAGACTAGCATTGCAGTTGGCACCTTTATGTTCTCAAGGAACGAGGAGTCTCACAGAGACTAGCATTGCAGTTGCCACCTTTATGTTCTCAAGGAACGGGGAGTCTCACAAAGACTTACATTTCAGTATGCGCCTTTATGCTTTCAAAGAATGAGGAGTCTCACTGAATAGTATTGCAGTTGGCACCTCTATGAACCCAAGGAATGATTTGTCTCACACGTGCTAGCATTGCATTTGGCATATGTACGTTCTCAAGGAACGAGGAGTCTCACCTGAACTAGCATTACTGTTGGCACATTTGTGTTCTCAAGGAATGGCGGTGGTTCATAGAGACTAGAATTGAAGTTAGCACCTTCATTCTTTCGTGGGATGACATTCGGTGTCATTCGTTGTATACAGTTAGCGGAGAGAGATTGGGTTGTCGGTAAAGTTGAGCGACACAGAGGAGTTACCACCCAAAAAATAACCCCCAATCGCGTAGAAAATCAAAGTGTCGGCCAACGGCTCACCGTATTTAACCGGGAAGAAATTTAACTTTGTGATGTTCACCTTGCTTTTTAACATATTGGGAATTAACTTTTACCCCGCTGAATATTTAAAAAAATATCTTTAATCAAAGCTGCCATGACTATGGGGCTCTAGGATTGAATTATCATTGAACCTTCCGGGAAGGTTCAATGATAATTCAATCCTAGAGCCCCATATAGGGCTGTAGGATTAAATTATCACTGACCCTCCTCCAGTTAGGTGTTCCCTGTGACCTCTACTCAGAAGGAACATGGGCAACCGGGAAATTTCGTGGTGGGCCCCCTATTGAGAAGCCCACAGGTCCCCCAAAATTAACGCAGCCCGACACCTGTTGGCGCGTGAAATTTCGTGAAAATGACCAATAGGCGAATTGGATCTGATTGCACAGACTGTCGGTTTATCAAAATGCCTTCTTTGTGGACTGCCATTGGCAGTCCACGTAGAGGGCATTTCGATATACCAGCAGTCCGGTCTGCCACTGATCAGTCAGATGCAAGGAAACAGCGTTCTTTCGGTTCGAAAAATCAAAATTTTCTCTCACTGGGCCGAACTATGGTTTGGCCTGATGAGTCCGACGCTCCCTTTGGTGAAACCATTTTTGCCAAATAAGCGACAAAGATGGCATCGAAAATGATTTCGCTGTGGGCTGCCATTGATTGCCCACATGCAAGGAAGTACGGTACGAAAAATCAAAATGTTGTCCGGGTCCGGGTCCGTGGGCAACTTTTCCCGGCAACCTTTTTAGACCCTGCATGCATCTAATCACGGTCTTCCAACTTTTTTTTTTCGAAATAATTCACGCATGCCAACTTTAAAGGGTTAACAAAACGAAATAATACTTTCTTAATTATTCAGCGATGTATGACCTTTTCAAAACACATATTTTCTAATGAAAGATTAAAATCGAGACTTGTTGTCTTCACTGGTGGGTTATTTTACGTGCTGCCAAGCGCGTAAATCGCTAATGCTGCACATCAAGAAAGATTAATTTTATTAAACAGTTTTCAATACTTCAAAGATCTATCCGACATATCAATGTCTGTTGTTGATAGATATTATTAAATATCAGTATGTTGATCTCGATATACGTATACGACCTCACATAGAGTCGGGGGCACCGCAATTAAGTTTAGGCTGTGGGATGAAGGGCAGAGAAAGGATATCTAAGCGAGCCCAAGAGTTATAACTGTAATTCCTTTAACCCTTTACCCAATGCAGACGATATCAAAATTTATTATTTTAAATAACATTTTTAAAAAATGTTTCACAAAATTTCAACAAAATCATATCATGTGACCCCTCGTTGGAACGAGCTCGACGAGCTCGTTCCAACGAGGGGTCACATGATATGGTTTTGTTGAAATTATTTGAAAAATAATATTTTTTCAACTGCTGAATTTGCATATTACGTGGGCGGATGCGGGCGATTCGTTGGGTAAAGGGTTAACCATAACAATCTGGCAGGCACGGTAAAAGAAAACTAGGTTGTCGTTGAGCAACTAACATATTCAATGAACAAAAAGGAAATCGTGGCCAGGATTGGGGGTGGGTGACACCCCCCCTCCCCCCGTCGTCACGTCCCTGGTTTAACGATACTTTTAACAGCCGGGTTTACATCGTACGGGACAGATTTATGAGTGGAGGAAGCCTGGGGAGAACCGAGCAACGGCGAGCGACAGTCGGACTCTCCAACATACTAACTCTACACAGTCCGTGTAAGCAGAGACTGGAGGCAAACAGGGGCGTGGTGACAGGGGTGGGTGGGAGGATGTGCCCCCCCCCCCCCCTAATCCTGGCCAAAATTTCCTATAGTTGGAAATTCGGAGGGCAAGTCATTAGTAGTTGGCAAAAATTCTCACTGTCACTCTTTACAACTACAGTACGCAATATCGACCTTCATAAGTATGCATGACGTCAATCGGTACGAGATTTTTATAGAGCGTTTACTTATCGTGATAAAAAAAATTCTCGAAATGCACTTCAAGAAAATCACATCATGTAAAATCGTTATCCTGAGTTAATTCCATCATTCACAGTTACAAAATGATGAAACATCGAAAATTGATCATTCCTGTATAAGATCTGATTTAATGTTAGGACATTGTGAATTGTTGAAAGTTCTAAGCTTGAGTATTTGTTTAGCACATATTCAATTCCCAGAAGAATAGCAAGTAATAATAACCTGATAATTCTATTATAAATGTATTGGCATTTTAGTTACTATAATCAATTTTATGCCCCCGTTCATGGCTTCATTTTCAAAATCTTTCTCGGTAGTGAATTTCCAACTATCGAGAGGGACCGGAAGGAGGATTCCCCCGGTCCCTCACACTAGTTGGAAATTCACTATTCTACACCCCCCCCCCCCCCCCCAAATCGGAAACATCTAGCCACGTCCCTGGAGGCAAGTGCACCATCGACGTGCATGCAGTACACTTTAGTACACAGCGTCATCGTGCCTCTAACGGGGAAATCGGGATTAAGTGTCATGTCCATGGACACAACAATCATTTTTTAAAAAGTAAAAATCATCGGATGTACGAGCGTAGATAAGTCAAGGGGAATAACGGAATGTGGCCAAATGCGAATTTGGCCTATTCATTGCCATTCTGGATAATATGTGAAAGTTTTTTTTAAATATCTCAGTGCTTACTCAAGTTATCATCCGAAAACCATAGAATGTGTGCCCCCCCCCCCCCCCACCCACCCCTCCTCGCCACGTCCCTGGTTTAACAGCTGGGGTTACATCGTACCGGACAGATTTATGTGTGGAGTAAGCCTGGGGAGAATAACCGAGCAGCGGCGAGCGACAGTCGGACTCTTCAACACACTAACTCTACACAGTCACTGTTAACAGTGATTGAAGGCAAGCAGGGACGTGGTGATAGTGGGGTGGGGCTGAGAGAATCTGTCACCCCCCTTAATCCTGGCCAAAATTTCCTATAGTTGGAAACTCGGAGGGCAAGTCATGAGTAGTTGGAAATTCCATCTATCTGGATTTTAGAGCTTCTTTGGCGATGCTGATGTCTCCTTTACTTCCCAAAATTCCAAATCGGTTCCAAATCGGCAAAAATTCTAACTGTCACTCTTTACAACTATAGTGTACGTAATATCGAGCTTCATGAGTATGCATGATGTCAATCGGTACGAGATTTCTGTAGTTCGTTTACTTATCGTAATTAACAAAATCCTCGGAATGCACTTCAAGAAAATCACAAGTGCACCATCGACGTGCAGTACACCTTAGTACACAGCGACATCGTGCCCCTAAAGGGGAAATCGGGATTAAGAGTCATGTCCATGGACACAACACAGTCATTTTTTAAAAAGTAACAATCATCGGATGTACGGGCGAAGATAAGTCAAGGGGAGTAACGGAATGTGGTCAAATGCGAATTTGGCCTGTGTATTGCCATTCTGTAATAGGGACAAATGGGAACTTGTCCTGTATTTTGTCATTCTAGATTTTCCAAAAAAAAATATATCTTGATGCCTATTCAAGTTATCACAGGGAAACCAAAAATCGAACGTACAGACGGATGGTAAGTCAGGGGGAGTAACTCTAGAATGGGGAATGTGAATTGGGTCAAATGGGAACTTGTCCTGTATTTAGTCATTCTAGACAATATGTGAAAGTTTAAAAACTATCTCGATGCATAGTCAATGTTTTGAACCGGAAACCAAAATTCGGACGAACGGGTGGACGGTAATTTAAGGGAATAACTCTAGAACGGTTAATGTGAAAAGAGTAAAATGGGAATTTGTCCTGTGTTTTGTCATTCTGGATAATGTGAGAAAGTTTCAAACAAATAACTTGATTCAAATTCAAGTTATCACCCAGAAACCAAAAATCGGAGGCACAGACGGATGGTAAGTCAAGGGGAATAACTCTAGAACGAACAGTCAAATGCGAACTAGACCCGCATTTTGTCATTCTGGATAATAGGTGAAAGTTTCAAAAGAATATCTTAAAGTATACTCAAATTATCACCCGGAAATCGAAATTCTGACGGACAATAAAAAAACGGGCAATAAAAAAAATAATTAAATTTTAACCTTTACCCAACGTAACGGCCAAAACCGGCCAGCGCTATTCTCAAAAATCGCCAATTAATTTTCATTATTTTTTTCATTTTTTGTCTCAAAAACATAGGTTATGACCCCTCATTGGAACGAGCTCGTCGAGCTCGTTCCAATGAGGGGTCATAACCTATGTTTTTGAGACAAAAAAATGAAAAAAATTAGTTATTCAAGAATTTTTTTTGCAAGTGTCGTCTGCTTTTCATGTTAGGTAAAGGGTTAATGAAGATTTTTGTGCATTCTGCCGGTCAGTTTCCCATTCAGTTGGGTAAAGGGTTAATAAAATGACCAGAGGCAAAAGTATATACTACCTATACAAACAAAAGAAATTAAAATGAACTGTGAATATTTTGGAATATTAACAAACGAAATTATACTTTTCTTCTTCGTGGTGCAGCGTGGCGTGTAATTTTAAAAAAAAAATTATCTGTGCAGAAAAGATTAAAATTGAAAATTATTAATGAGTTATTTTATATGCGTTCAAGCATGTAAACCACTAAGGGTTAGTTACTTTTCTAAAATCAATGAAATCAAATTGTTTTCAATGTTTCAAAGGTAGCAGGCATGTTGTCCCCTATGTCAACCGTTATTGCTGATGGGTTGATATCATAGTGTTATGATCGTATCACACGTGGACTCTTAGAGATATTCATCTATAGATTAGTCCGCTTTCTGCTCTATCGCGCCTATTATGATTTTTGCAGTTAGGATAGTACCTGGGTGGACAAAGGTCAACTATCGAGATGACTCAACAAGATAAAGAGCCCAAACTAAAACTCAAGTTTACGATGGGTAATCAGTGGCGGACCCAGAATTCTGGGTTTGAGGGGGCGCCACATTTCAATCGTGGATCATGATACCAATCATCAACTACAATCGTAGCGGCGAGTTAGGGAAGAACACGAGATGGAGGATCCCACTCTTGTCAGCAGAGTCAGGGGGATCTCGTGGGAAAATGTTGGAACATGGAAGGTCAATGTGGCCCTCCGCTAGATGGCTTCTTTTGCACATGACTGCAATGTTTTCCAACCAAAATATTCCAGCATTCAAATTTTGGAAAAAAGAAGCCAATTTTATCTCGGCTCACGTGAGACTCGCCTGCCTTGGCACTAAGCCTATAGCTTTATCCATGGTCATGTCTGATTATAAGCAACATGTCATTTGCAAAAATAGGTCCCCAGAGGGTGAATTAGCTGATGCTATCCCATACAGTGGGCCAATTTATCCCCTAGTTACATCTTTCTGTTTTAGCTTGAGACCTTGATTCAGACTGAGGTTCACAGAGGGAATATTTTGTGATGCTACCCCCGCTGTGCAGGGTAGCATCACCAAATTCACCCTCTGGGGACCTTATTTTGAAGATGACAGTCTGCTTTTTTTCAGGCTTGTCCATGGTGTATGACATTATTGGCGATAACACATGAACATCCACTACCAAAGGTAGTGGATGTCCATGCGTTATCGCCGATAATATCATGCCCCTTGGTATCGGTGCTTGAAAAAAAATTGAATTACAAAAATGTGGGAGGGGCCGCGCTGGGTGCGCCCCCGTCTGAATCCGTCCATTGGCTTAATGTCAAAGCACAAAAAATAAACATCAGTGTGAAAATACAAAATTGACTCCAAAATATTTATTTATTTATTTATTTATTTATTTATTTATTTATTTATTTATTTATTTATTTATTTATTTATTTATTCATTTTTTTAAGGTTACTGTCAAAAACGGCACAACCAGTGGGGGTGTGGGTGGGGCTCTGTCAAACAAGTCTGAATTTGTTAAATTCTCGGTTGAATTATGGGAAACATTTGCAGCTTGAAATTATGGTTCTCTGACATCAGTATTCTGAGGGTTAAAGGAAGGATCAATTCAGTTGCCCGAAGGAGACTGCCAACAGTTGCCAATGATCGAAAGGAGTTGTTGCACATGTGTTTCAGAACGAACTCGTGCAGACTGATTATCAGATTACACGAAACGTACTCATAATATACATAAGGACCATGGCAAGCATTTTGCAAAACCCTTTCTAGGACTCACATATATGCGTTTTCGAACAGCATGGACCACAAAGATGCACAATATTTAGTCGGTTGGGAGTAGTGAGACGCCATAAAACGTTATTAACCCTTTATCTAATATGAAAAGCAGACGACACTTGCCAACAAAATTATTGAATAACTATTATTTTGCATTTTTACGCCACAAAATAGCTTATGAACCCTCACTGGAACGAACTCGTTGAGTCATAAGCTATATATGTTTTTGAGGCAAAAAAAATTAAAATTGAATGTTAATTTTTGTGAACAGAGCTGGCCGATTTTCCCGTTATGTTGGGTAAAGGGTTAAAGAAAATTTCAATTTGTAATAAAACGAGAACGGAAAATAACCTTAAATCCAGGCTTCGAATAAAGAAAATTGACCGTTTTATATTTTATATGGAGAGGAAATCTAGCGTGAGAATTATAGAACAAAATCACAGTGCCGGGCAGTTCATTGGCGAAGAAGCAGCCGACGAGAACCACAAAGTAGCGGCAAGTAACTTTAAAACGTTTCCGTTTATTGACCAATCACCAGTGGCGTTAGTTTTCGATTGATTTTTAGGGTCCCACAGAGTTTCGAAATTCGATTCGATTCGAATGTCTGAATGATTCGATTCGATTCTAGTCGTGCGGATTTGGAACGTTTCGACATGTCGAGATGCTCTCAAACTCATTCTAAGTGTCTCCTCTTGAACTCTTCTTCTATCATCATGTCTCCTATACAGGAGGTGATGGGGAGTTGTCCTGTACAGGAAGGGTGAGAAATTGTCCTGTACAGGAGACATTGTGATAGAAGAAGAGTTCAAGGAGGTCCCGCTTATCGAACTACTTTGATTCCGTCCAGGAACATTCTGCTTTTTGGTTAACTTGGCACAAAAAGTCGAGTGGCTGTTGAATACAATACTCGAATGAGGACTGTCAATATTTGTAAGAAGGCGCGGTATACACTCAGCAAAAACGGCTTTAGTGCATTTAGCAAGACAAATGAGTGCTGGCTGCGTTGTATAATCATCAAGGTCAAGTCATTCAATGCTTGACATTTTGTGGGAACGACGTTTGCCCTTAGAAAAGAGTAGGCAAACAACGTTCCCTCGCATTCCCACAGGAACGCACTACTGGTTTTTCTGTATTTTCCGCTGATATCGAACTGGAATAAAATGATCAAGGTCATTGACACAAGACCAGTAAAACATGATTACCGAAAAGCTTTGCAATGGTTATTTGGGATTTATGTTATCTCTACTTTGTTCTGAAAGTCTTCACAAATTAAGCATGCCTCGCTATTACACTCACGGGATATTACTCCCTAGGCGAATCCGAGCTATTATAAAACATTTATATCTACCGACTTAAAAGAATGGTAATCTAGCGTGAAGAGGTTTGATTTTATTCATTGCCATCAAGTACTTTTAGAAACTTCCAAGAGCTTGGAAATTAAGTTTTGATTGCTCTTTTATTAAAGTTTAAAAGTCGCTTCATTTTAGTACTCCTCGGCCACATGGTTGACTTAGTGCACTAGACAAAAACAGCACACCAATTAAATGTACTGAAATACGGTTCTTCCAATTTAATACATCGTAAAACTTCTCATAAAACTCTGTTTCGTCTTTTAGCTTGATATATCTATCAAGACCTTCCGCTAACAAGAGACTGGGAACTCAGTCATTATCGACAAGACTGAATAAAGAACGAGCGGTTACCACCGCTCGCCTTGTACTTGCATGAATGAATCAGAGGCGGACTGGCCGTATGGTCAAATTTCCCGGTGTCCCCACACCCTATTTGAAGCCCCCAGTGCCCCCAAAATTGATGCAGCAGAACACTTGGTGGTGCATGAAATTTAGTGAACATAACCAAAGAGGCAAAGTGGATCTGATTGCATAGACAGTCGGTTTATCTAAATGTCCTATATGTGGTCTGCCATTGGCAGACCACATAGAGAACATTTCGATATACCAACAGTCTAGCCTACCACTGAATGGCCAGATATCAGGAAACAGCCTACTTTCGGTGCGAAAAATCAAAATTTTCTTCCATTGGGTCGAACTTTGATCGGGGCCATCTTTGGCGCAACCATTCTTGCCAAATGAGCGACAAAGATGATACAAACATGCCATCGAAATGCCCTATATGTGGTCTGCCATTGATCGCGCAGATGCAAGGGAGCAGCGTTCTTTTAGTTCAAAATTTTGTCTGGATCCGGTCCCTCTGGTACATTTCTAGGCAACTCTTTTTGGCCCAGTCCGCCCCTGGAATGAATATCAAGAAGAGCTTCTCAGCATTCGCCTTAATGACTTGTAAAGGTCACAGAATTCTCACCACAAACACTGAACTCGTAGGTAGAGAAGTGTGAGATAACCAGATGCGGATTCAGATTGTTTCGGGGCCGTGTGGGAAGGGGCAACTTTTCAATTATGGGCAGCGACGATTTGGGACGAGCATTTCCCCTCTCGTTGTAGAAGCCAATTTATAATAACCCGTACAACAGGAGGACCACGCGCAGAAGCTTTAGCTGTATGGATGGGAAACGGTATTAACCGCCCGCAATATTACGTGGACATCCACTACACCGGTAGTGGATGTCCGTGTGTTATCGTGAATATGACCATGCCCCATCCCCCCCACCCCGACAGGTTTTGGCGCTTGTAAAAAATCGAGTCACAAAAATGTATTCACCCGTATAGCACTAAATCGTGAAGAGACGGTTTTACACAGTCAATGCATTCATATTCTGTGGAAAAGCACCAAGTGCAGAAGCAAATTTCAGCTGATGGACCACATGTTTTAACTCACTGTACCAAGTACTTTTTGATACTGGCAAATCAAGAATCATTCAGTACAAATGCACCCAAACTCAATATTAATGGAATAGACACAGTGGCAATGACGCAATCAAGGGTCTGAGATTAACCAATGTGTGAATATGACATCATGGCTGACAATTTTCCTCACTGGAAGAAATTTACGGGAAAGTTAGGCCCCCTTAATTCCCGACAGTTGTCAATAAATTTAACAGTAAGGATTTAGGAATTTCATTTAACCCTTTACCCAACGTAACGGCCAAAACCGGCCAGCGCTATTCACAAAAATCGCCAATTAATTTTCATTATTTTTTCATTTTTTGTCTCAAAAACACAGGTTATGACCCCTCTTTGGAACGAGCTCGTCGAGCTCGTTCCAATGAGGGGTCATAACCTATGTTTTTGAGACAAAAAATGAAAAAAATTAGTTCTTCAAGAATTTTGTGTGCAAGTGTCGTCTGCTTTTCATGTTAGGTAAAGGGTTAAAGATTGAAATTTCGAGATGCTAGCGAATTTGTATCATCGATGTACGCACCATTTCATAAACTGGAGGCATTTTTCTGAAGAGTAGTATAACTATACAGAATTTGAGTTGGCTCTGTATAATTTGTCCTCAATCAGTTTGAACATTTTCGCTATTATTCTGTGTTGAAACCCATTTAAAATAAGAAAACGGCATTCTCACCATCTTTTGATGTTCTGTAATTTGTTTCTGTTAATTATATCAACAGAGTGCGCATCGTAGCATATAATGCAGACACCCCATGTCCTTTCCATTAACCCTTTAAACTCTAGTGGTATCTTCCATACCATTTCAAGGGTAGCAATTAGAAGAGTCCATATTCATTATTTGGGGTAGACCAATCAATATTTTCAACGTGCAGCCTATGGTGGGCGTATCATGTTCCAGTCCGGAAAATGGGCGCCCGGGTTCAGAGTTAACCCTTTACCTAACATGAAAAGCAGACGACACTAGCAAAAATAATTCTTAAATAACTAATTTTTTTCATTTTTTGTCTCAAAAACATATGTTATGACCCCTCGTTGGAACGAGCTCGACGAGCTCGTTCCAACGAGGGGTCATAACCTATGTTTTTGAGACAAAAAATGAAAAAAATGATGAAAATTAATTGTCGATTTTTGAGAATAGCGCTGGCCGGTTTTGGCCGTTGCGTTGGGTAAAGGGTTAATATAAAAGTCAGAAGGTGAGATTTGCTCATTTTTTTCCCTGGGAATAATACAAATTTGAAAATCAATGACAGATTATCTGTGAAGTAGTTGCCTCTTATTAGCTTGCCATAAAAAGCAAAGCTTTCCTTTTGTTGCTTTTAACTCTTAATCCGCTGAGTATTTTCAATGTATTTTTCATCAAATCTAGTCATGGCTGCTAAAAAGCAGCCATGACCAGATTTGATGAAAAATTAATCTTAATATAACGCAAGAAATTATTGGTTAAAAAACCCATCTAGTTAACTGGGGGATGTATGATTAAATGTGCCCAAATTACACTTATTTCAGTGACAAAAGAAATCTTGTTCTGGACAGGAATATCCGCCAGCAGCATGCGAAGAGTTAATAACGAAAACAACAAACAACCCTGAGAGCTGTCTGTTGTTTTCGTTTATTAAAAATGAGAAAAAGAAACTTTTCTGCTGGTGTCAAAGATGTTTTCTCGACAATTACTTGCGTCTTAATTGGACATTCCTCACTCCGTCTAATAATTTTAAGAGACATAACTTTGTCGAAGGTCGATTTTCATGATATAAGTCGGGGAAGCAAACCCAAAAGGAAAAAAACAAATGAAATATTTGGGGCCGAACGGTTAAATTCGTGCGAAGAAAGACATGTGCATTGGACATAATGATAACGTAACAATACCCGTAAAATGTGCACATCTGCAAAAAAAGACAGTCTTGATTAGATAACACACGTGGTGTCTGTTGTCAGTTACGACACGCGCATCCCAGGGTGTGTTTGGGTATTGATAGTGGATTTTTCTTTAAAATAACCAATTGTAAATTCACTCAGATTCTCAGTATGGTGCCGGTGGTGAATTTTATCGCTTGTATGGCTTTTAATAGAAAATAAAATTTATCTTCCAACTTTCAAAATCGATCACAGATAACAGGATGTTTCGATCTATAGATAATTCATTCGAAATTTACCGTTGCAGCGGATTTGTAACCGATATTGACAGGTAACTTTCCCGGTAGCGATTCATATTTGCGATGCGATTTGTGCAGGATACAGACAAACTCTCCAACGCTGGAAATCTCCCTCCACCCCCCCCCCCCCCCTTAAACTCCACTGTCCGGGACTGAATCCCACCCCACCACCACCACACACACCATTCTCAGCCTCATAAAAAGAGGGTTCTTTTGGAAATTTCGCTTACTTCGTTTGCATAAAACAATGGGAAAAACCCACACGTTGATGAGTAACGGGAAGGGGAATTTCACGACGCCCATAGTTCTGAAAAGTCAGTCGCGATACTCGGGATCAGGGACATTGGCACATGGGGGTCTCATCCCGCCCCCCCCCCCCCCCCCTTCCCATCATTCGTCAAATGTACAAAAGCTGGAAATTCGAAGTCCTAAACTGACGAAATTGGAAATTTCAGACAGAGCGATAGTGGAATTTGCCAAACATGTTTAGAATTTGGCCACAATATGGAGTTTTTAGACTGATAAGTAGTGAAAGTCCAAATATTGAACGAAAAGTAGAACAAATCCTCTCAAATATTGATTTGAAGATGGAAATTTGTGACTATTGAGAGCCTCAGTTGGATAATCTACAGTCAATGGGGTGTACAAATTGGAATTGAGTAGGGGTAGTCGGAATTTTAACTACCAGAGGAGAGAATGTCTTTGGAAATCTAGAGGTGGATACCTCCCCATCCGAGACTCCAAAGCAAGGTCCCTGCTCGATACATTCATAGACCAGAATTGGGAATCAAACAATATGTATTAGTTTTTGAAATTACAGCGAATATCAACTTTGAAGACTAACTTATCCGGTGTAGGCTCAATGGTTTAATCCTGGAAACGGGAATGTCCCGGTTCCAGGTTCCGTAAGTCAGTCCCGATATCAGTGAAATGCATTGTCCAGAACTGGGAATCAAAGGTTGGGTAACGTACCCTTTGATTTCAGATTCTGGTCTATGACTCTCTGTTATTTATTTATTTATTTATTTATTTATTTATTTATTTATTTATTTACGAGGGTTACCTCGTTTTGCGGGTGGAGGAAGCCGGTGTATCCAGAGAGAACCACCGAGCAACGGCGAGCATCTGTCAGACTCCTCAACGTACTAACTCCACACAAGTATAGGGTTTGGATTAGATGAAGACAAGTGCACCACTGGCGTGCAGTAAGCATAAGTACACAGTGCGACCATGCCTCCACGTGGGCAATCGGGATTAAGTTCCTTGCCCACGGACACAACGCAGTTACCCCTGGCGGGATCGAACCGTGGACCTTTCGGTTTGAAGTCCAATTTCGTAACCACTGAGTCACTCCCTGGTATCATGATTGACATTCGGAACCGTAACGCAACCTTTGATTTCCCGGTTGTGGTCTATAAATTTCCCTGGTATCGAGACTGACGTTAAAAACCGTAATGCATGCTTTATTTGTTTACCGTGACGGGCAGTTTTACGGTGGAGAAAGTCGAAAGTTTCCGGCAAGAACGTCTAGCAGTGGTGAGTAACTGTCGAACTAGCCAACTTAATAACCACTGTACAATGAGGGTTCCCACCGGTTGAATGCATGGGTAACATCAACGTGCAGTCCGTCTAAGCACACTGCTCCACCATGTTCCCATTCAGACAATTAGGATTAAGTGTCGTGCCCAAGGACACATCGCAGGTGGCGTAGTCAATATCGAACCTGTGACCGTTTAATCTGAAGTCCATCGCTCTAACCAATGAGCCCCGTGCTTTTTTAACAATTGGGTTCATATTCACTCAACCCAGTTGATTTGGGTTCATTTTGACCCATTTGATTTTAGAGTGCAGGCATGCAAATGGAGGTATTTGGTGCCAGATTCGGGCTGTTGGGGGTCAAGTGTGACCTAAATGAACTTACCATCCAATTTTATTCTGTCTGAGCTACGAGTGTCCCTCCGACGAAAACGAAATGCGGAAATCATTTAAAACAACTTCACGTGCCCCTATAACCCCAAGCTCTGAACATGGCCAAATGCTTGAGCTGCAAAAATCAAATGGGCAAGGATTGGGGGTAAACTGTAAGTAAACTGGGGTGAGTGAATATGAACCCAACTGGGTTCATGTTGATTTGGGTTGAATATTAATCCAACTGATTTTATAGTATATAAACTTGGCCGGTGAGGTCTTTGAATATGCTAACTACATCGCAATAGTATTCTGACCTACTGCTGCTCTACAAGACAAAGAAGGGGGGGGGGGGGGGTACTTCCCTATGCCCACGTACCCATCCCAGGATTTTTGCTCCAGTATTTGGGGTATTTAACATGTTTTATCAGTACATCATTATAAATCCAATACTAAGATTTGCCAAGTGATATCTCCAAATGGTCGTAACTATGTAGTAATTCTCTTAACCCTTTACTTAACATGAAAAGCAGACGACACTTGCAAACAAAATTCTTGAATAATTATTTTTTTTCATTTTTTGTCTCAAAAACATAGGTTATGACCCCTAATTGGAACGAGCTTGACGAGCTCGTTCCAAAGAGGGGTCATAACCTAGGTTTTTGAGACAAAAAATGAAAAAAATAATGAAAATTAATTGGCGATTTTTTAGAATAGCGCTGTCCGGTTTGGGCCGCTACGTTGGGTAAAGGGTTAATCTGAAACCATAGGCAGACGCACTTAAAAATATGGCCACACGAGACTAAGCAGATACAGAGTTTATAAGAAGATGGTGGTGTTTCTAAATTTGATAATGTCAAAAGAGACTCGAAAGCTGATTCCAATGGTTGCCTAAATTATTCAATAAACTTCAGCTACAGCTTACACTTATGGAAAACCATAGCTATTGGAAATATAAAAGGTACACGTTTCACGCGGGCGTTCTTTGAAGATACCATTCAAATCGCCCTGGAATGGTAGAATTAAACACCACACCACACGGGTACTGACTTAGAGAGCGTTAAACGGTATCGTTCAACGCTCTCTAAGTAGATAGCTTTTCGGAGGGGCGGAGGGGCAAGCCCAAAATTTTCCGACAAACCGAAAAAAATTCCGACAAAACTTCTGGTGCCCCCCCCCCCCACCAGAAGTTTTGTCGGAAATTTTTTGGGACCATTTTTATGCGAATTTATGCCTAATTTATGCCTAAAATGCTGGCTTTGGGGCTAAAAACATGCCATTTGGGGTAAAAAAGACCAATTTTCAGTACATTTGCAGTAAACAACAGATTCTTTCTGTTTGTTTGGGTTTTTGTTGTTGTTACACTGTCGGAAAATTTTCGGTCTGTCGGAAAATTTTGGGCTTGCCCCTCCGCCAGCGAAAAGCTATCTACGCCACTGGTGGTATACTGATGGTACACATACGCTTTTAATCGTTGCGATTCGGCTGGAAAGTCTGACAGCTAGTTACCCTTCATCTAACAATTCGGCCACATCCACCCGCGTAATTTACAAACTGAGCAGTTGAAAAAAGTATTTATCCAACAATTTCAACAAAACCATATCATGTGACCCTTCATTGGAACGAGCTCGACGAGTCCCATAATATGGTTTTGTTAACATTTTAGAAAAATTGAAAAAATGATTAAAATAACAAATTTTGATGTCGCATACGTTGTGATAAGGGTTAACTGATAGCTGTAAATTATTTGTGGTCGTCAAAATTTGTTTACAAGACTTTGCCTTAAAATTTCACTTCGCAGATGATATGAAACACCTCCACAGAATATGAAGCCTTTAACCCTTTACCCAACGTAACGCCAAAAACCGGCTATTCTAAAAAAAAACGCCAATTAATTTTCATTATTTTTTCATTTTTTGTCTCAAAAACATAGGTTATGACACCTCATTGGAACGAGCTCGTCGAGCTCGTTCCAATGAGGGGTCATAACCTATGTTTTTGGGACAAAAAATGAAAAAAATTAGTTATTCAATAATTTTTTTTACAAGTGTCGTCTGCTTTTCATGTTAGGTAAAGGATTAACACTTGGACTGCTAAATCGACTATTGTCAGCTATTTTATGATGATTATTAGAAAGTTCTGGCATGTGCAGGTCAAACGTACCATCTGATTAATTGTTGGAAAGGGCTCAGAGAGCCCTTTCCAACAATTACTCAGATGATAGAGTTTCAAGTATGTCATAAATTTTATTAAACTTCCTCTCATACAGGCATACATTAGAGATCCTCCATATATGGATAAAGTGGGCGTGACAGTAAAAGGGTTAAGTGTATAATACATATATGTGTACATACAACTGGATTGCTGGAACGTCAGTGAAAAACGCCGCAACTCACCCCCACCCCACCCCCTCCAATATGTGTCAAGTTTGTCCACTTACAACGCCTCCAATCGATAACGACGCGAGGGCTATTACACCGTGACTGTATCCACATCATAACAGCTTTCACTTCAACAAACTTCACTGGGTTTACCCAGTATAGGAAAACTCGCACACAGGCAAACATAGAGGTCCTCCATATATGGGTAAAGTGGGCGTGGCAGTAAATGGGTTAAGTCGCGGTACCTGCATTGGAATTTTCAGAATAAAGACCAAATACGTGGTCTTTCAGCATTTAGCAAGTTAAAGATTTCATAATGGAATTTTATAAGATGGTGGTATTTCTAAATTTGATAATGTCAAAAGAGACTCGAAAGCTGATTCCAATGGTTGCCTAAATTATTCAATAAACTTCAGCTACAGCTTACACTTATGGAAAACCTTAGCTATTGGAAAGTTCTGGTATGCGCAGGTCAAACGTACCATCTGATTAATTGTTGGAAAGGGCTCAGAGAGCCCTTTCCAACAATTACTCAGATGATAAAGTTTCATGTATGTCATAAATTTGATTGGAGAGTGGTGGCCGAGTGAATAAGTGCGCTGGTCTCCCAAGTGGATAAGTGCGCAGAGTGGATAAGTGCGCTGGTCTCTCATGCCAGAGGTCCTGAGATCGATCCCCGGTCGGGGAAATATCTCGGAAGTGTCCGAACACTCTCTGTCAGCATCAATTGTGGGGTTGATGCTGTCACAGCGTACCGTCCTATCGGGTGGGGACGTAAAATGGCTGTCCTCTGTGCGGGGAGAGACACACTCCGTGCAGGCAAAAGATCCCTTCGTAGTATTCGAGAGGCCACGAAGTTGCCGCTATGAAGGTCATCCCACACACCTACGCGATTGGGCCAAGGAGAGGCGTTAATATAAGTTGCATAACTTGTTCGCCAATCCTTGTAAAACAAATAAGCTTAAATAAAAAATAAATTTGATAAAACTTCCTCGCATACAGGCGAGCATAGAGGTCCTCCATATATGGGTAAAGTGGGCGTGGCAGTAAAAGGGTTTAAGTCGCGGTATCTGCATTGCAGAATAAATGTTAAATACGCGGACTTCCGGCATTCAGCGAGTTAATCCTTTACCCAACGTAACGGTCAAAACCGGCCAGCGCTATTCTCAAAAATCGCCTATTAATTTTAATTATTTTTTCATTTTTTGTCTCAAAAACATAGGTTATGACCCCTCATTGGAACGAGCTCGTCGAGCTCGTTTCAATGAGGGGTCATAACCTATGTTTTTGAGACAAAAAATGAAAAAAAATAGTTATTCAAGAATTTTTTTTTGCAAGTGTCGTCTGCTTTTCATGTTAGGTAAAAGGTTAAAGATTTCATAATTGGAGACCCTGATTGTATAATTTTGAGCGTCAACGAGATTGGATCCATAAAAAAAGTACCGGACACGATGTCGCGCAATTTGTCGATTATCAAATCATCGTCTCTATATGGTCATCTCAAATTAATTTTAAAACGAGTATGGAGATCAAGATAAAGGTTACAAAATAGGTGAGATAATGGATAATTTGAATACCGCGCCATACACCGTTTAATGAGCCTTGTCTCACTTTATCTGTTACTTTTAGCCCATATCAGACTTATCTGGTGGTTCATTGGCATTGACAGCTTCTTTTTATCTGTTACTTTAGTTTTGTATGAGCTCATCTGTTGGTCAATTTGTGTTGTCAAATTGCTATTCTGTTTGGATGATGACTCAATGATTTTCTTTGGTCATCTCATCTTGACCTCTCTCTTTTGATTTTTGAACCGAGAGTGACATCTCCGTTCCGACAGATAACGACACTCTATGAAATCCATATAACCGTGACAGAAGGGCAGTTATTGATCAAAGTCAAAATCAGAATTTTAATTTTCATAGTCCAACTGTCACAAAATTATAATCTAAATGTTATACACAAGCATGTCTAATGAAAACAATGCATACCCCCATCCCACAGAGGCGTGTTATCGGTTGTTTTACTAGGGTGGAATTATAATAGTGTGCAATACACGGACAAAGAGGAGAGACCAGAGCACATGCCTTCCCACTCCCTCCCAAAAGTAATGGTGGCCGAGTGGATAAGTAGGTTGGTCTCTCACGTCAGTGGTCCGGTGATCAACCCTCGGTTGGGAAAGTTCTCGAGTTGTCCGATCACTGTCTGGCCACATCCATTGTGGCGTTGGTGCTTTAACCGAGTACTATCCTATTGGGTAGGGACGTAAAATGTTGTCCCTCACTCCCTGTGCGGAGAGACACATACCATGCAGCCTGGAGACTCCTTCGTTGTACGAAGCCACAAAGTTCCTGCTGCAGAGATCATCACACAAACCGTGCGGTTGAACCAAGAATACGCGTTAATATGAGTGGTGTGACTTGCTCACCATTCTAAAACAAATAAGCTTAAAACGCCAAATTAGCATAAATTGCTACAGGCGGAAGCACTAGCAGCACTTGCCCGCTTCCCCACTTGTCTAACGTGATATCAAACAACAACATTCATTTCATTTCAGTGCCTTGCCCAAGGCCACAACACAGTTATCCCTGGTATCAAACAACAACAGAGCAGGGGCGGCGGAACGGGGGGGGGGGGGGGGGGGCTGAAGACCCCCCCCCCCCCCACACTTTTTTGTATGGATATATTTTAACATAACCAATGACTGGTGAAACAAGGGGCGGATTCAGAGCCTCCCCCATATTTTCGCCAGCCATTGTTTTTCACATGTGATACAAACCGCTTAATTATTCACCGCTGCATTCAATGGCTTCATTACAGTATTTTAATCCCAGGTAGTATTGGGCCTCCGGGGGATCCAAAAACAACAGTTGAAAGCTCAAAATATATTTGAACAAGCAAATATCGTTCAACTGAGTTTGGAATAAATGTGTTTGTCACTACCTCTTTACTTTACAGGGCTGTGCAGGGCGGCGAACGATTTTCAAAGTGGGGGGGGGGGGGGGGGGGGGGGGAGTAGCAGTCGCGGTTTGACCAAACTATGGCCTCTCCAAAATTGCCATTCAAATTTTAGCATTTTAAAAAAGTTGCCTCCAAAATATAGATTATGACCCCTCAATGGGGCGAGCTCGTCAAGCTCGTTCCAATGAGGAGTCAAAAGTTACAGGTTTTGGAGGCAAAAATGAAATCTGTCACTCACTGAAGATTGTGATCGCCCACGTGGGGGCACGGTGGCGCTGTATACTGAGGCGTACTGCACGTCGATGGTGGCCTTTCCTTCAATCAATGCTACTGTCGTCTTCTATTCGTGCTTGGCAAAAGGTTAACCCTTTACCTAACACACAAGGAAGACAACTCTTGCAAACAACATTTTGAATAACTATTACTTTGTTTTGTGACACATCAAGGGAACGGGCTGAACGAGATCGTTCCAATGGGAGGTCATAAGCTATGTTTTTGAAATAAAACATTAAAAAATAATGAAAATTGAATGGTGATTTTTTCGAATATATAGGGCTGCCGGTTTTTGGTCGTTACGTTGAGTAAATGGTCAAACAAGTATACAATTGTGTTTTCTAGAATTGTATTTTCTTGTTATGACTTTAAATGGGTTGAAATGAACCATTAGCTTTTTAAAGATGTGGCCATTTGAGGCTTTCCAGTTGGCAAATTGCCATATCTTTTAAAATGCTATTGATTCACTTTGGTAAGTTATATTAAGAGGAAGAAAATCCAATTCTAGAAAATACAATTGTAAAAGTTTTATGGTATTTGCTCCTGGACTCAAGCCCTGTTGCGCCCTGTTACTTCGCTGAAAGGTCTGATAGCTGCTTACTGCCCATCTACAGGATATACTTTTAACCACAAACTCAAAATACGACTATGGGATTCAGCGACCGAACTGCTGTAAGCATTCCCCTACTGGCTCCACCAATAGTATGTCTCCTTCCAACGGTGTCGTCTTCTTATATATTAAGTGTTGGACTTTAAAAATGTGATATTTGAATATGTATTGTGAAAAATATCCATTGTGGGATTTTACTTAACCCTTTATCCAACCAAACGGCCAAAACCGGCCAACGCTATTCTCAAAAATCGTCAATTAATTTTCATTATATTTTAATTTTTTGTCTCAAAAACATAGGTTATGACCCCTCTTTGGAACGAGCTCGTCGAGCTCGTTCCAATGAGGGGTCATAACCTATGTTTTTGAGACAAAAAATTAAAAAAATTAGTTATTCAAGAATTCTGTTTGCAAGTGTCGTCTGCTTTTCATGCTCGGTAAAGGGTTAAAACGGTCAATCTCGAATACAGTAAAATGAACCCCAGATAAATTGATTAAGTAACGATGGTATTATGTGACAAGAATTTAACTTCACACTTCTCTAACAAATTATAATGTTTATTCTACACCGATTAAATGTTACGGTTAAACTCTTTAATCACGACAGATTTTCAAAAGGCTAGTTAAAAACTCAATTTCCCCGCGACAAATAGTGACCCCCATCTTACGTCACTAATGAAAGAGACAGCATAATTATGTGTCGATTTGGACACCTCGACCACTAAAGACTTTAATCTAAGCTCTTTACGAAGAGAATACCAAGAAATGTGTCGGGATCGTCTCGAAACATTTCAGTCATTTTCATTGGCATCAGCATTTTTGTATTTCGTCTTGACTGTCTCATTCTTTCAGGCTTGTCTTACTTGGGCTGCTTTCTACATAACAGTCGCTGTGGTCTGGTCGTAATCCACGCGAGGGCAGTGATGTCCACGCATGCTTTTACCAGGTAATGAAAATCATCATCAGGAAAATTTTAATTAATGAAGCACCGGGTTGTACCTTTGTTATTGAATATTGACCTGTGTTTCGGGTGTCATTATATTTTTTTATAGTTTATATTTTTATATTTTATTTTATGATCTGTACATCTGACCTTTATGGTGTAACAGTACAATAAAGAATTTGATTTGATTTTTATTAATTACATTTTTGATGATTATTTCGAAAACTAGTGTTGGGAATCTAATATTATTGCGCCCGTGGAAATATTGTCCACCCGTGGAAAGTGACCAGTCCACGGCGAGTGTACGTAGGTATCTATAGACTGTCTACTCTTCTGGGTTTCTTTCTAAAGGGAGTGGGAATAGTGTAAGGGTTGAGCTGCTTTGACTAATTGCCTGCCTCTCTCTCTCTCTCTCTCTCTCTCTCTCTCTCTCTCTCTCTCTCTCTCTCTCTCAGGCGTACTGCACGTCGATGGTTCACATGTCTTCAACTGCTGTAACCCTGCTTGAGCGGAGTTTGAACAGTTAGAATGTTGAGGAGCTGACAGCTGCTCGTCGTTGCTCGGTGGTTCTCTCCGGGTACTCCGGCTTCCTCCACCCGTAAAACTGTCACCGACATGATATGACCCTGGCTGTTAATGTGTCGTTAAACCCTAATAATTTTTTTTTTTTTTTTTTAAATCATGTCTGTTTTCTCATCACTGCTTTATGTACATCGACTTTGTCTTTCTCTGGTCACTGTATTATACAGAACAGTCGCCGTGGACTGGTCGTAATTCATGCGTGGACAGTGGTGTCCACGAATGCGTTTACCAGGTAATAAAAATCATCAGCAGTAAAATTTTAATTGATGAAGCACTGGGTTGCACCCAGTGCTTCATTAATGAAATTTTTGATGATTATTCCAATAATTACTGTTAGAAATCTTGTATTGTTGCGTGCGTGGAAATATTGCCCACTCGTGGAAACCAACCAGTCCACAAAGGCCATACTGCAGCTTTGCCATCTATTTTTATTTATTTATTTATTTATTTATTTATTTATTTATTTATTTATTGGTGTTTAAGGTCACATATTTCTGCACAATGGCTAACCGCGACCGCAACATGGGTATAAACTTAAGTCCAGCCAATCGTTTATAAGCATGCTGCCCATGTAAGACGACTTCCACTCCAGGCGTTGGTGACCGGGTCCTATCTTACAAATAAAACAGAGCTTGTTTACCACAGTAAACATGCACTGACTCACTTATCGGGGTTCCACGGGGAAGCTTTGCCATCACTTTTTCTGGGTATTTAAAGAAAGAAAAATAATTGTACAGGGTGCCGAACAGAATGAAAATTTTAAAATTCTTCCGGAAGATACCCTCGAATTCTAACCTATATAGGGGATGAACCCTCTCAATTCGATACCAGTCAAACTGAAGTGTGGGAACCAAATATTTTTCTACTGCCTTTATTTTATTTTATTTTATTTTATTTTATTTTATTTTATTTTATTTTATTTATTTTATTTCATTTTATTTTTATTTTATTTTATTTTATTTTTTTTTTTTGTCTCCCCTTCGCTGACTTCATTTTGCCTGTGTCACAGGTAACTTCCAAAATACCTCTTCATTTATCAGTCGAAATATTGGGCAGGGCAATGGTTACCAATCACGTGCTCTCTTACATAAGGGTTATATTGGCCTGCAACTTACGAGATAGCCCAGATTACATATTAACCCTTTACCTAACGTAACGGACAAAAACCGGCCAGCGCTATTCTCAAAAATTGCCAATTAATTTTCATTATTTTTTTCATTTTTTGTCTCGAAAACATAGGTTATGACCCCTCGTTGGAACGAGGTCGTTCCAACGAGGGGTCATAACCTATGTTTTTGACACAAAAAATGAAAAAAATTAGTTATTCAAGAATTATTTTTGCAAGTGTCGTCTGCTTTTCAGGTTAGGTAAAGGGTTAATACAAGAGAATGCCACTTTGAACGGAAAATTGTGCTATTCTATCACCTAAAATATTTGGCTTGTCAGTCTGTGAAACAAGACAAGAGTATTCGTTAAAATGAACGTTTGGCGTTGTGGGATTGGAAAAATGGCTGCTTTTTGAAAAATGACTTTCGAAGTGGCTCATTATTTTTCTATGCTCAAGGGTAAAATTCCACAAGATTAGTCCTTAGTGTCATACTCATTGTGTTACCAATTTCGTTGCGTGCACGAATTTACCCCTGTGAACAAACAGGTTGTTACTAATTACAACCACCGGACACGCGTGTGGGCACCGCGGGAGGGAAATGAGATTTTTGAATAGATATATTTGTTCAAACTTTGCTTGGCGTGTGCAGACTTAGAAAATTGATCTTTAGTGATTAAACACGGACTGACAATTTATTTACACGATATGCTGTAACGAGGTCTATTCGTAAAGGTATTCTTATCAAGCTACAATCTTCATCCATATGGCACATGTCAAAAAATACCCTGATGCACAAGGTTCGATCACCCAAATTTCGAATTCCAACCCAAATTATCGCGTTATTGTAAAGTATAGGTCTTATTATGTGCGTTCAAGCTGCCACCTATCGGGTGAGGACACAGAATGTCTGTCCCCTCTGCGGAGGACATACGCCACACTCTTAAATTAGTTTGGTTAAAAATTAACCCAAATCACCTGGGTTGAGTGAATATGAACCCAATTGGGTTCATATTCACTCAACCCAGGTGATTTGGGTTAATTTTTAACCCACCTAATTTTAGAGTGTAAAGAGACACACGTGACCGATTGGCGTTGGGGAAGGGGTGGGGGTGGGACTAAACATGATTTCTCCCGACTGTGCACCCTAAAATCAGTTGGGTTAAAAATCAACCCGATCAAACTGGATTGAGTTGACTATGAATTTAATAAGTTCATATTCATTCAACCCAGACGATTTGGGTTCATTTTGAACCCAACTTATTTTAGAGTGTGATGGCTCAAGTGCCGACTTATCAATATTCGTGATACAGCTTGCTATTTAATTAACACGCACCGTACCGCTAATCCAAATCGGTCATGCCTGGACCCCAACAGCCCGAATAGAGTACTACAGACCTCCATGTGTATTGCCTACGTGGGGTGATATGGGGGCTTTTGCTTCCCGACGCGGAGGCTAGGGTATTTCCCGACAAGCATACAATAAGGAGTCAGTTTCTTCGACGTGGGGGAGGGGTATCTTCCCGATGGAGACTGTATCCCCGACCCCCTTGCGCCACCCCTGTGACCTCCTGTGTCTGTGACAAAGTCCAAGCATCAAATCCAGTTTTTTAACCCTTTACCTAACACAAAAGGCAGTCGACACTTGCAAACAACATTCTTGGAACGAGCTCGTTCCAAAGAGGGGTCATAAGCTATGTTTTTGTTGCAAAAAATGAAAAAAATAATGAAAATTAAAAGGTGATTTTTGTGAATACCGCTGGCCGGTTTTGGTCATTACGTTGGGTATAGGGTTAAGAAAGTACCCGATTACTAGCAACTGAGAACTGGTATCTTAGATACGAATGCTGGAAAAATATTGGGGGGGGGGGGGTATCACTCCACCTCTAACCACCCCTTAGCGACTCCCATGAAGATACGCCACGTAGTTTTCGAGAATGTTGAGACCAGGACGTTGTCGCTGCGGGGGCACCCCGCTAAATCCAGTGACAGAACCATGATTCTGGGTTTGGAACGCCACATTTCAGTTATGGTCTTGGTACGAAGCGTATCCCACTCTCGTTGGCATAGCCCGGATATTTCCCCCGAGATTAAATTTAGGAAAATGGAAGGTCAATGATGCCCTCCGGTGGCTTCCTTGAACATGAGTCATGACCACGATATTTTCCAGTTAAAATATTCCCGCAATTGTATATATATGCAAGGAGATTGATATCAAACAATAAGTTGCAAACAATAGGGTATAACGCGTGCTATTGAGTCAAGAAGGGATGTTAATATCAGTTTCCGAACCTATCACCACTTCTTATAAAATGAATAATCTTGGACAAAGTATTTGTCAGTCCAATGTCCGAAATCCTTTTTACTTGAAACTCTACCCCCAGTATTCTGTAAAATTCGCCAGTGCTTTGTCATCAGCTTTCAAGTGTCTTGCCATTTTTTTTAAAAACCCACAGTTTTTAACCTTTCGGTGGAATAGACTCCATCTAGCGAGAAACAGTGACGACATAGAAAAAAACCTGAAAGTTAGTGTACTTTGGAGTGCGGGGATTTCTTCTACATTTCAAGGTTCAATATATTCCACAGAGATTAGTTATTATTTTTTTTAACTATCCTAGGTCCCACCCACCCCCACACTGCAGTTTAGCTGTAGAATTTAGCAGTTTTCAGGGTTTTTTCAGGGTATTTCCGAGTCAAATCAAAGGTAGGGGAGAACATTTAGTCAAATTATAGCAATTTTATCGCATAGGCAGAGTACTTTCAGGGGACTTCAAAGTAACCCTGAAAGGGTAAGAACGAAAAAACAATCGCCGTTAAGTTTTACCGCCCACTGCGCAACACTATGTCCTTTAATATGACTATAATTGTTGATTGTGCTGCAAAGATTTTGAAAAATTATATAAGTATTTTCAGCTAGCCGTTTACATTGATCCAAGAGAAATAATTTAAATTCAAGCCTGGCTTAAGCTTCTATATCATTCATCATGGGGAAATGTGTTGGCGGCTATAGGTGTTTGTGTTCACGTTTATAGCTTTAGAGTCTTATGTGTAGAAAGCACATTTATCGTTACGCTATAATCCACCCAACCCGTAAACACATACATTCTCATGCCGATACATGTGCGCAGCCTTGAAAAAAGAGAATTTAGCTTCTGTCCTCATGTATTCAACTATAAAACTTTTACAATTCTATTTTCTAGAATCCTATTTTCTACCGATTAATATAACTGCTTAAAATTAATCTTTAGTATTTTAAAAGCTATGGCAATTTGCCAACTCTTTGAAAATGCTAATAGTCCCAGGTCGTCTGACGATGGCGAATCATTGTCATTATTGGTATGTTCCGTTCATCTGGTTTACCCCATATTAGCACAGAGAGGACATCAGAAGGGGTGAATTGGACAATCTTTACTCCAGAATAGAGTAGTCTACTTTTAACGTTTGAATTTGAGCATGGATACAAATATAGACGGGGGCAAAAAATGAATGACTGTTTGGTAAATGTTTGATTTTTTTGTAATTCGCCTTTTTTAGGAAAGACATTTTCGCGGAAAATTGGCGTGGTTTCGCATAAGCTAGGTTATACGATTCTTGGATAAAGAGATCAGCTTATTCCGTTCATTATTTTGAGAGATATTGGCGTTTAAAATTTGGCTCTGAATGATCACTTTTTTCAGCCAGATATGGACACAGCATTCGCCGCTGGTTATTACATATTGTGTCCTAATCAGCCTGTTGAACGCTCTGCATCGGATCAGTTCCCCTGAACACATCTCAACAAAAAATCGTCTGCTCAGAGAGGATGTAAATTAAAGGCCACAATACACTAAATGATTTGCATTGGCGACAGTGTTACACATTTTCATGTCTCCTGAGCTCATCAAGCTCATTTATGGGAAAACAATCCTGTATCCACTTAATATATTATCTCATTCAAAAATGAACAGAAAATAAATATATGTTGCCGTGTGTTTTTTTGTTTTCAAATTTGGCAATTCCCCAACTGACGTCCAGTTTCGCACTCAATTTAAAAGACATATTTTACTTGTCCCCTCCAAGGGGTCGTGGAGGTTGTACGCCCCCACCCCCAATCCCAAATGCCGAGGCCAATATTCTCCACAACAATCTAATACATGCCTGCATTGAATTTGATTCACTTTCACTCAACATGAAATCTTTGATCACTGCTGATATCAAATATTGAATACCCCCCACCCCCACCCATCCACCCCCACTACTGGACCACCACCGATGGCCAAAGGTCAAGTTGGAGGAGATTATGGGAGGGGTCACCCCTCCCATAATCTCCTCCAATTTGACCTCTGGCCAAGTTTTCCGTCATTTAAGTTGCCAGACATTTTCATCCTTGCATTGTGGCCGACACCCCCCCCCCCCTAAAACAATGCTGGCTACACCCCTGTCCTCGCCTTATTTTTCAACTCTCACAATTTTGAAAAGACAGGCAGTGCAAATACTTTTTTTGTCTTTTCCAAAATAGACACTGTGATATTTTTATTAAGCGTTTCAAAATCAATAAATATTGCCCCAATCTGCACCTTCATTTTTTCTCTGTTAAATGTGAGGTAAAATCAGTTTGGGGCGATTTTGCCTCCATATAGTGTGTTATAATCTAAAGCTGTGTAATAGCTAAATTATTTACTCAATGGTCTTTTATATGAAGGAATATATTAATCTTTTCGAAGTTTTTCAACCATGTGCGTATAATTAATTTAGATAATTATTCAGTTTTTAACATTTGAATTCTCCAGGTGCGATGGGTGCGAACGAACCGCCCCACTAAACTGGAGTTCGACTGGAGGAGCTATCTCCCATTTGTGATTTGAAAATTTCGATGAAATGGGGCCATCTCTCTGTATCGTAAGCCACAGGGGAGGTAATTAGCCACAGAGATTACGGTGTATCAGGGTAAGTTGTTTTAAAACATAAATGTTCTCCTTTGTATGTAGTTTCTGTTAAACGCCTAGGTACTACTTTGATCCCCCTTTATAGCCCCGGCTGTAAAATGGCCTCAAAGTGCAGGAGTTTCACAGAAACTAGTTGCATGGTTCTGGTGTTGCAGGCCCTATATGTTACACTGAGCTTATTACAGTTTATTTTCTGCCAAAATCACATAGTAACAGATTGGCATGTAAAGGTATAATATATATATATGGAAAATGAAAATTAATATTCCTGTGGACTTTATCGATCTATTTAATATGTAATTTCCTCACACAATAGTGTAAACGTGCTTATATTTTTGGATAATAAAATTCACATAATATTTTCCCAGAAGCTTCCACACAGAGCTTTATTATTTATTATTATTTATTGATGTTTAAGGTCACATATTTATGCACAATGGCTAATCATGACCGTGACAGTTTTACGGGTGGAGGAAGCCGGAGTACCCGGAGAGAACCACCGAGCAACGACGAGCAGCTGCCAGCTCCCCAACATCGTAACTCCGCACTGCAGCATAGGCAGGGTTAGATTGGTTGAAGACATGCATACCATCGACGTGCAGTACGCCTTAGTACACGGCGTCATCGTGCCCCCACGCGGGCAATGGAGATGAAGTGTCTTGCCCAAGGACACAACGCGGTTGCCGCAGGTGGGATTCGAACCGAGGACCTCTCGGCTTGCAGTCTGCACCTCTACCTACTGAGCCACCGCGCTCCCCTGAGCTTCATTTGATATTCAATTCTTTTAACACCACGCCGATCTATGGTCTCCCAGGCGGTCGTCCATCGCAACTTAGCGCACCTCCCCAGCAAAATACCTGGCTACGTGTCTGTTCTTTAGTTTTATTCTAACTGTAATATATTTGTTTTAAGTTCAATGACCAAGTGGACTGGGGCGTGCAGTATGCTAATCCGGGGGGGGGGGGGTGATAGCTGTGGACTGGGTTCGAACCCAGCTGATGTCTAGATTTGGTTATCAGCATAAAAAGCAATTTTCATCACAGTCCCTTGTCACCCGTTTCCCAGTTTTGCCATACAAGAACATGTACCCACTTTTTGTATAAAAATACAATCATGACTGGATGGCCATTGGTCTTGAATACAGTTTCCATAAGAGCTGGGTTGTTTTTTTTTTTTTGGCTTTCCGGACTGGTTCCGGTCTCCAGGAAACCAAAGCGCAAGATCCAGCAAAAATCGACCGAACGATTTTACTGTGTTGTGAAAACTATTTTACTGAGAGGGTTTTACTGTGTTGGGCAAACTATTTTACTACTGAGAGGGAACTGGACTAGTAGCCCCCCCCCCCCCCCCCCCCCCCCCCCCCCCACCCGGACTCTCGTCACTTAGTCTAGCCCTTTGCGCCACCCTTGTGGCCTCCTGTGTCTGTGACAAAGTCCAGGTGTCAAATCCAGTATTTTTACCCTTTACCTAACACGAAAAGCAGACGACACGTGCAAACAAAATTCTTGAATAACTATTTTTTTCATTTTTTGCGTCAAAAACATTCGCCCCCTCATTTGAACGAGCTCGTCCCAAAGAGGGGTCATAAGCTATGTTTTGTGACAAAAATGAAAAAAATAATGAAAATTTAATGGTGATTTTTGTGAATACCGCTGTTACGTTGGGTAAAGGGTTAAGAAAGTATATGATTACTAGCAGCTGGGAACTGGTATCTTAGATACGCATGCTGAAAAAATACTGGGGGGGGGGGGGGGGGTATCACTCCACCTCTGACCACCCCTTAGTGACTCACCTGAAGATATTCCACATAGTTTTCGAGACTGTTGAGGCCAGGACGTTGTCACTGCAGGGGCACTCCGTTAAATCTGGGTTTGGAACGTCAAATTTCAGTTATTAGTCTTGGTGCGAAGCATCGTCCGACGCATGTAGCGGTGAGTTGGGACGAGCACGAGAGAGCGTCTCCCACTCTCGTTGACATAGCCCGGGACACTCCCCAGAGATTAAATTTAGGATAATGGAAGGTCAGTGTTGCCCTCCGGTGGATTCTTTGCACTTGAGTAATGACCACGATATTTTCCAGTTAAATATTCCCGCAATTGTATATATTTGCAAGGAGAGTGATATCACCCCGGCAGTGGATGCCCATGTATTATAGCGGATAATATCGTGTCATCTGGTCTCGGTGCTGCTGAAAAAAATAAGTTGCAAACAATAGGGGATAACGTGTGCTTTGTCCTCAGCTTTCAAATGTCTTTCCAATTTCTTTTAAAAAACCCAATTTTTAATCTTTCGGTGAAATAGACTCCATCCAGCGAGAAACCGTGTCGACATTGAAAAACCCGAAAGTTAGTGTACTTTGGAGTGCGGGGATTTCTTCTATATTTCAAGGTTTAATATATTCCACAGAGCTTAATTATCATCATTTTAACTATCCCAGGTCTATCTACTCCCACCCACACCAACTTCCACGGCCCACACTGCAGTTTAGCTGTAGAATTTAGCTGTTTTCAGGTTCTCTTCGAGGTATTTCCGAGTGGAATCAAAGGTAGGGGACGGCATGTATTCAAATTATAGCAACTTTATCGTATAAACAGAGTATTTTCAAGGGCCATCAAGGTAACCCACACAAGGTAAGAGCAGTACAACAACAAAAATCTTCGTTAAGTTTTACCACCCACTACGCAACACTATATCCTTTAATATGACTATAATTGTTGATTGTGGTGCAAAGATTTTGAAAAGTTATTTATGTATTTTCATCTAGTCGTTTATCTTGATTCAAAAAAAAAAAAAAAAATTAAAATTCAAGCCTGGCTTTAGCTTCTATAACATTCATCATGGGGGTATGTGGTGTCGGCTATGCGAGTTTGTGTTCACGTTTATAGCTTTAGAGTCTTGTATGTCTGTAGATTTATTTATTTATTTATTAGTGTTTAAGGTCACATATTTCTGCACAATGGCTAATCATGACCTCGACAGTTTTACGGGTGGAGGAAGCCGGAGTACCCGGAGAGAACCACCGAGCAACGACGAGCAACTGTCAGCTCCCCAACATACTAATTCCACACAAGCAGGGTTAGCATTGGTTGAAGACAGGTGCACCATCGACGTGCAGTACGCCTTAGTACACAGCGTCACCGTGCCCCCGCGTGGGCAATGGGAGTGAAGTGTCTTGCCCAAGGACACAACGCGATTGCCGCAGGCGGGATTCGAACCGAGGACCTCTCGGCTTGCAGCCTGCACCTCTATATACTGGGCCACCGCGCCCCCGTATGTATGTAGAAAGCACATTTATCGTTACACTATCATCCACCCAACCCGTAAACACATAAATTGTCATGCCGATCCATATGCGCTGCCTTGAAAAAAGAGAATTTAGCTTCTGGCCTCATGTCTTCAAGCCAGGATCCAAAACTATAAAACTTTTACAATTGTATTTTCTAGAATTGTATTTTCTACCCATTAATATAACTGACTAAAATGAATTTTTAGCATTTTAACCCTTTACCCAGCGCAGATGATATCAAAATTTATTATTTTAACTATCATTTTTTCAAAAAATTTCATCAAAACCATATCATGTGACCCCCTCGTTGGAACGAGCTCGTTCCAACGAGGGGTCACATGATATGGTTTTGTTGAAATTTTTTGATAAAATAATACTTTTTCAACTGCTGAATTTGCATATTACGCGGGCGGATGCGGCCGATTTGTTGGGTAAAGGGTTAAAAGATATGGCAATTTGCCATCTGGTAAATTGCCAGATCTTTGAAAATGCTAATGGTTCATTTTAACCTATTCAAAGTAATAACTAGAAAATACAATTGTAAAAGTTTTTTAGTACTGGTCTCTGGTCGTCTCACGACGGCGAATCATTGTCATTATCGGAATGTTTGTTGGTATTATTGGTATGTTCCGTTCATTTGGTTTACCCCATATTACCACAGAGAGGACATCAGAAGGGGTGAATTGGGTAATCTTTACTATGGAATAGAGCAGTCTGCTTTTAAGGTTTGACTTTGAGCATGGATACAAATATAGACGGGGGCAAAAAATGAATGACTGTTTGGTAAATGTTTGATTTTTTTGTAATTCGCCTTTTTTACGAAAGACATTTTCGCGGAAAATTGACGTTGTTTCGCATAAGTTAGGTTATACGATTCTTGTCTAAAGAGATCAGCTTATTCCGTTCATTATTTAGAGAGATATTGGCGTTTAAAATTTGGCACTAAATGATCACTTTTTTTCAGCCAGATATGGACATAGTATTCGCCACTGGTTATGACATGTTGTGTTCTAATCAGACTATTGAAGGCGCTGCATCGGATCAGTTCAACTGAACAGATCTCAACGAAAAATCGTCTGCTCAGAAAGATGTAAATTAAAGGTTACAATACACTAAATGATTTGCATCGGCGACAGTGCTGACATTTTCCTGTCTCCAAAGCTTATTTGTGGGAAAGCAATCCTGTATCCACTTAATATATCACCTCATTAAAAAATGAACAGGAAATAAATATATGTTGCCGTGTGTTTTTTGTTTTCAAATTTCGCAATTCCCCAACTACCGTCCAGTTTCGCACTCAATTTAAAAGACATATTTTACTTGTCCCCCTCCAAGGGTGTAACCAGGAAGGATCGTGGGGATCGGACGACCCCTCCCAATCCCAAAGGTCTTCGGCCGATATTCTCCACAACAATCTAATACATGCCTACATTGAATTTGATTCACTTTCCCTCAACATGAAATCTTCGATCACTGCTGATATCAAATATTGAATACCCCCCACCCCCACTACTGGACCACCACCGATGGCCAAAGGTCAAGTTGGAGGAGATTATGGGAGGGGGTCACCCCCTCCCATAATCTCCTACAACTTGACATCTGGCCAAGGCTTGGCCCCTGGTCAAGTTTTCAGTCATTTTAGTTGCCAGACATTCTCAACCTTGAGTTGCACTGTGGGCGACCCCCCTAAAAACAATGCTGGCTACACCCCTGCCCTCGCCTTATTTTTCAACTCTCACAATTTGGAAAAGGCAGCCAGTGCAAATACCTTTTAAGCCTTTTCCAAAACAGACACTGTGATATTTTTATTGAGCGTTTCAAAATCAATAAATATTGCCCCAATCAGCTCCTTCATTTTATACTCCATTAAATGTGAGGTAAAATCAGTTTGGGGCGATTTTGCCCCCAAGAAGCGTATTGTAATCTAAAGCTGTGTAATAGCTAAATTATTTACTCAATGGTCTTGTATATCATCTTTTCGAAGTTTTTCAACCATGTGCATATAATTAATCTAGATAATTATTCAGTTTTTAACATTTGAATCCTCCGATGCATAGTCAGGGGAGGTAATCCGAGGCGCGATGGGTGCGCACGCACCTTCCCACAAAACTGGAGTTCGACTGGAGGGGCTATCTCCCATTTGTGATTTGAAAATTTCGATGAAATGGGGCCTTCTCAATAACCCCGATACATCGTACTCTCTGTGGCTTAGTCAGGGGAGGTAATTAGCCACAGAGAGTACGGTGCATCAGGGTAAGTTGTTTTAAAACATAAATGTTATCCTTTGCATGTATATTCAGTTAAACACCTAGGCACTACTTTGAACCTCCTTTATAACCCCGACTGTAAAATGGTCTCAAAGTGAGTTTCACAGAAACTAGTTGCATGGTACTGGTGTTACAGGCTCTATATGTTACACTGAGCTTATTGCAGTTTATTTTCTGCCAAAATCACATAGTAACAGATTGGCATGTAAAGGTATAATATATATATATATGGAAAATGAAAATTAATATTCCTGTGGACTTTATCAATCTATTTAATATGTAATTTCCTCACACAATAGTGTAAACGTGCTTATATTTTTAGATCATAAAATTCACATTATATTTTCCCAAAAGCAATCACAGAGCTTCATTTGATATTCAATTCTTTTAACACCAGGCCGAACTATGGTCGCCCCGGCGATCGTCCATCGCAACTTAGCGCATCTCCCCTGCAAAATACCTGGCTACGTGTCTGTTCTTTAGTTTTATTCTAACTAATTATTTTTTTAAGTTCAATGACCAAGTGGACTGGGGCGTGCAGTATGCTATTCTGATCGGGGGTGATCGCTTTGGACTGGGTTCGAACCCAGATGATGTCTAGATTTGGTCTTCAGCATAAAAAGCAATTTTCATCCCAGTCCCTTGTCACACGTTTCCCAGTTTAGCCATACAAGAACATGTGCCCACTTTTTGTACAAAAATACAATCATGACTGGACGGCAACTGGACTTGAATACAGTTTCCATAAGAGCTGGGTTGATTTTTCGGTTTTCCGGGTCGGTTCCGGTCTCCAGGAAACCAAACCGCAAGACCCAGCAAAAACCGACCGAAAGATTTTACTGTGTTGTGCAAACTATTTTACTGAGAGTGTTTTACTGTGTTGTGCAAACTATTTTACTGAGAGGGTTTTACTGTGTTGTGCAAACTATTTTACAGAGAGGGAACTGGACTAATAACCCCCCCCCCCCCCTCCTGCCCCCCCCCCCCCCCCCGGACTCTCGTCACTTTGTCTAACCGACAAATATCCAAATATGTCGTGTTCTCATTGTCATTGTTACATTTTCTCCATTATTGACTCGTCCACTAGACGAACCAATAAGGGAGAAAATGTAGCAATGAGAGCACAACGTATTAGATGAACTTTATTCATCCCCCACCCTAATTTATGGATTTTTTGACTCAATAAGCTTAGCATCTGATAGACAAGACCCACGAGCAATGATCAGAGAAAAGGGTGTCTTCCCACTAGACCAATTCCCTTTAGACCAATTCCCTTTAGGCCAATTCCCAAAAGACCAATTCCCCTTAGACCAACTACATACTGTTTTTGATTAAGGGTTGATTAAGGATAAATAAGAAAACATTTATTTATTGGTAAGCACTTTATTTGATAAAAAAATAATAAAAAGAATCACAGACTTTGAAAGTGTGTGATTACTATAACAATTGTTATGAAAAATCTGCTCAACATCTATAAAATATCAACAAGCCAGAAAATAAGCAGACTATCATCTGAAAAATGAGATCCCCAGAGGGTGAATTTGGTGATGCTACCCTGCACAGCAGGGTAGCATCACTAAATTTACCCTCTGTGAATCTCAATCTGAATCAAGGTGTCAAATATAAACAGAGAGAGGTACCCAGAGCTTAAACTGACCCACTGTATGGGATAGCATCAGGAAATTCACCCTCTGGGGACCTCATTCTGCAAATGACAGACTGATTATTTTCAGGGTTGAATATCAATAACATTAAATACATTTATAAATATTTATAAATATATCAAATTATTGATATAGAATTATTTTAAAAGTAGAACACATCAGTTGGTCTAAGGGGAATTGGTCTTTTGGGAATTGGCCTCGTGGGAATTGGTCTAAAGGGAATTGGTCTAGTGGGAATGAACCGAGGAAAGTTAGAAAGTTAGCCTGCGCCCAATCGATTTACTTACAGACAGGACTTTTTGTGGTGAGTGGTTTCGTCGTATAAACTATTGCTGATTTTTTCCAAGTAAAGCAAAGTAAAGAAACCTGGAGTGTTATCACATTATTCTTGACACACAGAAAAACTTAACCCTTTACCCAACGTAACGGCCAAAACCGGCCAGCGCTATTCTAAAAAATCGCCAATTAATTTTTATTATTTTTTCATTTTTTGTCTCAAAAACATAGCTTATGACCCCTCATTGGAACGAGCTTATTAAGCTTGTTCCAATGAGGGGTCATAACCTATGTTTTTGAGACAAAAAATGAAAAAAAATAGTTATTGAATCATTTTTTTGGCAAGTGTCGTCTGCTTTTCATGTTAGGTAAAGGGTTAAACGAAACCGAGGCTTTCCCTGGACGAAACATATTCAAACCAGCAGCATATTACACTGTGAACTCTTTGAATTGTTGTGAATAAGGGTTGGAGTGGAGGTGATTTTGTAACATTGTCTTAGTCCATAAGCTCATCACCGGCAGGCAGTGAAAGTCAGTGAACAAATTTAACAGGGTTCAAAATAGAGCTGGGGGGGGGGGGGCAGTTTTAAAGATTCGATTTCGGTTTGGTTTCAGATAAAAAGAAACTCTGTTTCGATGCAGGTTTTCTGTGTGTTAGGAACATATAGTACAGGCCTGGAAATAACTCGCGACCGACCGTTTAGGTTACGTGTGGGTTACGTCATTTGTAAATTACGCGAATGAACTACAGGTTACGGCAAGTTGCGACAGGTTACGGCAAGGCAATACAACATAATTTTATTAAATTACCCTCTTAAAAGAATTTCTCTCCAATTAAATAGCAACAACTAACGTGCAATCTCGCTTCGGCGAGATCGCACGTTAGTTGTTGATATTTATATCGGCGGGAATCCCATTAGAACGTGTTTTTTAGGGTTTAACGACACATTAACAGCAGGGTCATATCATGTCGGTGACAGTTTTACGGGTGGAGGAAGCCGGAGTACCCGAAGAGAACCGCCGAGCAACGACGAGCAGCTGTCAGCTCTCCAACATCGTAACTCTGAACTCTGCATCGCGGCACAGGCAGGGTTACATTGGTTGAAGACATGCGCACCTTCGACGTGCAGTACGCCCAGTACACAGCGTCATCGTGCCCCCATGTAGGCCATCGGGGTTAAGTGCCTTGCCCAAGGACACAACGCGGGAGCGCGAATCAGTCGCTGAAATGGTCACCCATCCAACTACTAACCGCGCTCGACGTTGCTTAACTTCGGTGATCTGACGAGAAAAGGTTACCGTGACGCCACCGCGCCCCACCATTAGATCGTTAAAACGCATGACTGGCGTAGTAAAAACGGGGAAGGCGGAGAAGCACCAAAGCGTCCGTTCCCAATGGTCTAAGAGCATGCTATATGGCGTAACCTGCCAACGTGTTACGATAAAAGACCTTTATTTCCAGGTCTGATAGTAAATAACACTTCAGGCTCTAACTTTGAAAAGTCCGGACTAGTTTATACTCCACCACAAAAAAACCCTGTCTGTAAGTACTTCCATTGGGTTAAGCATAACGTCCCTTTGATCATTCTTAGGGGGTTCTAGAGGTCTAGGTGTCACTCGCAACCAGCGGCGTACCGCCGCAGATTGCGGGTGATACTTGGTCCTGGCCACGTTCTGTAAAAATATTCTCTTCGTAACTTGGAGCAGTATCGAAGTGTGTTTTGTGCCGGAAATAGTGCCTAACGGGCACGAATGAATCAAATCAATATCCCAACCGCCAATACAGAGCCCACCGCCGGCTCAACAATCTCAAAGTGGTAATTGCCGCATAAACCTTTTTCTTGGCGATATTTTGTTCCATCTGGAGACAGCCCAGTATAAGCCTTTGGCTTGTTGCTGAATCCATTTCCATGTTTGTTACTTTTTTGTCAATTTATGCTTGTTTCTGAATAATTTAAACATACTTTGGAAATAAATCTTGTTTAAACTAGAGGATCAACTGCTAAGCTTACTTAGTCAGCTTCCTGAAACATAAATTTGTGTAGCAAATGAATCAAGTTCATCTAATGAATGTTGTCTCCTAATTTTCAACCTTATTGACTCACCCAGTGGACGAGTCAAGATAGAAAATGTGATGAGAACACGACCTATTCGCTCCATTGCCGGATAGACAAAATAACGAGAGTCCATGGGGCCCACTAGTTCAGTTTCCTCCCAGTGAGATAGTTTGATCAGCTCCGGTTAAAAAGTACGTTCTTCCGACAGTAAACCAATTTATTATTTATTTATTGGTGTTTAACTGATAGAGTGGCGGAAGCCCATATTAGGGCTTTATACTGCATGCAGGTGCCCCAATTTAAAGGCTTCATTTTCTGTGGATGTGATTCATATTAACTTTGAAGTTAAATTATTCGGATGTCAGGAATTTGCCTTGTTACCATTTATGGGAGAGTGCCAACAGGCACTCTCCCATAAATGGTAACAAGGCAAATATGTATGCATACAATTTGACAACCTAAAATAATTTAGCACTCTACCAGTTAAGGTAACGTATTTTTGCACAATGGCTAATCATGACCACAACATGAGTATTAACTCAAGACCAGGGGTGAGTGTTAATAAGCCATGTTGCCCATTTTAGAGGGGGTTTGCACCTCCCAAGCATTGGTGACTGGGTCCTATTTTGCCAGTAAAACAGAGCCCTCTTTACCACAGTGAACAGGCACTGCTAACAGTAAACCAAACATTCCAGAATGGGAACAACGTGGGATGTACATAGCCATTCGTTTGATGTCATCTTGTGTTCCACGGACCATATTACTGCGTAAATTGTTATGCAACTCATCCGTATGCAAGTCAAATAATAATTCTTAGACCCCAACTAAATATCCATAATTACCCTTTGCTGTTTTTGCAGGCACCACGTTGCAGATACATAAAACCGCTTCACTTGTGTAATTAAAGAATTAAACGAAGACGGTATGTCTATCCATACGTTGTTATCCCGATAAACGGCTCATAAAACTTTGCCATTTGATATCACCTACCCATACTGGGCCGGAGGTCTGTTGCTTATATTTGTTCAGCCTTTTTTCGTCGGAGGATCCAAACAGCGTCAGGAATTAGTCATGGATGAAGCTGGGTGGATGGATTAAGAAGTTCTGAGATTCAAGACAGATGCGGGAGAAACTCATTGAAAGTGTGTGGCGACGGGAGGGCACTGGACCCACCATTAAAAAATGTATCCATCGAAATGCCATGTCCTTAATTCTCAAGTCGTGATGAGAGCGGCAAAATAAATAACAGTAATAAATTATAACACTGCATCACTCTAATATCAGTTGGGTTAAAAATCAACAAAAATCAACCCATATCAACAGGGTTGACTGGACCCATTTGGGTTCATATTCACTCAATCCATTTGATTTGGGTAAATCCGCTGATCTGACATGGATCTTTAATGAGGAGACTTGCATCAAACCCGCACCACGCGGGTCATCCCCCCCCCCCCCCCCCCCCCCCCCCCCCCCCCCACACACACACACTATCTCCACAATCTCCTAGCATCCAGACACAAACTGTTTTATAATATCCCTAGTGATACTTTCTCAGCCTCCCCAACTACTATATGGGCACTTTCCTGCATGTCCTTCATCCACTTATCTTTCATGTTTTCATCCCATTTCAACCGTTAGTTTCTCAAGAAGTCTTATGCTCCTTGGCAAGTATTTGGGTCCTTCTCCAAAATGAAATGTTCGGGGGTCTCCGTTACTCATAAGATGTGCATTTGGAACCCTCAATCCTCGCCTTTCCCGATTTTTTCTCCCTCAACTCCAGTGGATTTGATTTCACTTTTGAACAACAATGACAGTGTTGGTGCTGCTTCGATTAGATTAGATCGAAAAGAATAATTATTCTAAAATAAATTTCAATATTAAGTGGATATAAATTAATTTCTTATAGCTAATCTTAACAGGTTAAAAACGTAACTTACCAAGCCCAGAAGTGGATAAAAACTACTCTGCGGATCTGATCTAGGCACTAGCTGTCGCCTAACATTTTAAAATATTGAATGCCTCATAATTAAAAGCTGTTATCATAGAACTTAATTTCAAGTATTACTGTTCACAAATCATCGATAATAGGACAATCTTAAAGGATCTTAGCGCCTTAATTACTGTAACTCGCACCACTTGAGTTTTAATAGTTGGAAACATATACAATTTTAAGAACTCTAATCTCGTTAATTTTTTACCATTACCTGTAAATCTACAAATTTAAGACTGTGGATTACGACTGTGGAAGACAACCCGCCCCCTCTCCAAAAAGATCCACCAATGTGCCCCCCCCCCCCCCCCAAAAGCTGGCTCATCTTGTCTTTTATTAACCCTTTCCTAACATGAAAAGCAGACGACACTTGCAAACAAAATTCTTGAATACTAATTTTTTTCATTTTTTGTCTCAGAAACATAGGTTATGACCCCCTTTTTGGAACGAGCTCGACGAACTCGTCCCTAAGAGGGGTCATAATCAATGTTTCTGAGACAAAAAATGAAAAAAAATGATGAAAATTAATTGGCGATTTTTGTGAATAAGGCTGAATTTTTGTCCTAACTCCATCTCGTCAGTTCCATTTACAGACCCTCGAAGGTGTTAAAAAGTGTCAGTGTGGGAGGGGAGGGGAGGGGGGTCGATTTATTTTCTATATCTTCGGAACAGACGACAACGCCTTTTCGTGTCAGTGACGTCACCTATATATATTATAATCTTCCATCAAAATATATACAACTACCCGTTATTACCATTACTCTTTTTAGCGTTCAGTACAATGAGGTTGTATTATCACTGAAACACTCGCAGTGCGAAGATTCCACCCATGCAATAATTGCTGATTTGTTGCAAAGCATAAGAAGCACAAGAGAAGTTTCAGCCAATGGACCTCCGGGTCAACTGGCTGAAACACTGAATGCATGTGCTCGTGGTATACATGTACACAATTCGAGTGGTACTTTGGGTAATAATAACACTTTGGCCGGCCGATGATTTGCCGCGGTTTCTCAAGTGAGAAGGCCTTGGTTACCCCTGTGCTCCAAACTGCCTCCCTATTCCCACGCTTCTTCTCTCCTCTCAACACTCGGAGACGAACTGCTTAATGACATCCCGTTCCACATTCTTCCCAATCTCTCCCCGCCTCACGGGTGATTTATTGACAATCTGCCCTTCACGCACATTATGTTGTCGTCTGGTCACCTTTGGTCTATTTCTTCTACTTCAACCATCTTCAATTTAAAGTCTTCAGGTTGGAAGATGGTTTGAAGTGATAAAAACAGATCGCGAGAATGTTTTGGGTATCTACAGGGGCCGTTTATGAGACCTTTTTTGAATGACACTGGGGCATGATTTTTCCCAATTCATAACTCTAAATTTCCCAATCTCAGTTCCCACTCAAACCAAAATTTAATTCACAACTGGTGCCCTGAACTGGGTAGTCATAAGGCAACAGAAAACCCTTTGTTTTCTGAAGCCTTTTGAACACCCAGTTCAGAACACCAATTGCACCCTGAAGTTAAATTGCTTGCCTAACGAAATCTCTTAATTTAACTCTTTACCCAACGAATCGGCCGCATCCGTCCGCGTAATATGAAAATGCAGTAGTTGAAAAATATTATTTTTCAAAAACTTTCAACAAAACCATATCATGTGAACCTCGTTGGAACGAGCTCGTTCCAACGAGGGGTCACATGATATGGTTTTGTTGAATTTTTTTTTTTAAAAATTGAAACAATTATATTTAAAATAATAAATTTTGATATCGTCTGCGTTGGATAAAGGGTTAAAGGCAAATGACAAGTTCTTCCTAAAAAATTATAAGAACAGTTTAATAGAGACGACAAAGATTGTGTGAACATGATTCCACGTGACTGTTTGTTATAAAACTTTCTGGTAGTATATACGCGCAGTGGCTTCTGCATCGGCCTTAATGTTCTCTGCTCAATTCGAATGCCTAATTTCTTCGTTGTTGTACATGTGTTTTTTCCCCTCCAAAACAAATTCCCAATTGGAACCTCCATGACAAAAAAATGACATGGATCTTGGACCCTTTCCCAAGGAGGGAAAAAGAATCCCTGGACCGAACTCTCTGAAGATGGAATTTGTTCGTCAAATGCAACAAAATTGTGTTTATTGTTGTAGATAATATATTACAGCAGTGGCTGAGTATTGTACACCTTGACGTGTTCTCAAAATTTAAACTCACTGTGATCATAGAGTATATATGGAAAAATAAGTAGGGAAGGGAGGGGTGGAGACATGTGCTCCTTTCCGCCGTCATCAAGAAACCTACAGGCCTGGCATTCTTTAGGAGTGCAGGAGTGCTACACGCCTATACCACGCCTAGAAAAAATTGAGGAGGGCAATTTTTTGCACCCCTTGATTTTCTAGAATGCCAGACCTGTTTGGGACTGCCTTTAAAATCTATTATCATTTCGTCCCATGGGTTCCAATGTGTTCTATGTGCCTACTGGCACATAGAACACATTGGAACTCAGGGAACGATTCGTTAATGTTGCATTGATTCGCAATAATTCATGGCCCATTCTGTGTGGCATTTCGATACATTTTGAGTGTAGAAGACAGTCACATAAGAATTGAATACAACATTTTGAATAGTGAGAAGATGTGTGTGCCAATTTTTCCACTATGTAGCTGATTGAAGTTCAATTTTTCAGTCACAATATTAATACCTTGAAGTGAATATAACCAAAATACCATACAAGTTTTTGCATTGAAAATTTCAGGTGCAATTGCACTCCCAAGCAATCTGAGGAGGACAACTGTTTTGCACTCCTTGATTTTTTCGATTGCCAGGCCTGGACCTACAATGAGCTAATGCAGATTTTAGGCCGATTCTAATGATAAGTAATAAGCTATGTATTTAAAAAAAAACAGAAATAGTACAAATATAAACAAACTACTAGTGGATATTTAATTGTTTTGAAGAAAAATAAAACCTCCTCCAATTCACATTTTTGCATTTGTGTATCGCGATGCTGAGAAGATTGAAATCAGCAGAAAGTTTCAAAACTAGCATCTCTTTACGTGACAAATAGGAAACTACACAGTTAACCCAAACCAAATGGGCAAAATGTTAATTCGTGCTCCACTCACTTGATTGTATGGAATTATATAAGGCATGCAGCTGAAGCATTATAAAATAATGGGGAAAGCAATGGAAAATCTCTTCTATTTTATTGCCGAAGTGAGTCAGCGATTGCCGAAGTGAGTCAGCGGAGAAAGTGTCGTTTTTAGGTCCAAGGGAGCTAACTCCAAAAACGCAATGTAATTCTGGATTGAGAAGACGAAGGTCGTCGAAGACAACGACAAAAAAACGGGCAAAACATCGGCTTTATTGTGTATTCTAATTACAAAGGGGTGAGAAAATAGACATAAAAAACACCCCGAAAATAAAACAAAATCGCGTAAAGAGATAACACAAAAGAGAACAAGGAACTTTAAAGCCAGAAACATCCAGGGAGACAATCCTTGTATCGTAAAGAATGTTTCGGAAAAAACTCAAACCATGCAATACAAAAGGCAAAATCTGAAACCTGCAATTACATGAAAAGATCGAAACGTTTAATCAAATCATAAGTAACTGTTGGGGCTATTCCTCACACGAAATGAATAAAACTTTTTAATTTTTTGAAATGATTCAAAAAAGACATTTCATGAAATAACTCGAGTCTGCAGTGAAAGTGTTTGCAATGTAACCCTTTTCTCCCAGAAAGGAATACAACTTAATCTATTAACAGGGCTTAAAATTCATGCCAGAATCATAATTGATTCTCGCAAAAGATTCTCGCAAGGAAAACAGCGAGAATCAATTTTAATTCTCACAAAAACGTTCATTTGATTCTTGTCATGTTCTGCAAGTACCCTCGAAGGCCTGAAGTGTTATTATTTTTGGCACCTCGTAATAACAGTAACATTTCGACTTAGCAGTGGTGTCTTCTGACGTCTTGGCTGTCTATACAGGCAGCCAAGACGTCACTAGAAACCACCACCAAGGTACTTCCATCTGCAAGACCACCAAAAGCCTGTGTGCACACATAAAGCAAGTAACCCACGACCATTGAAACTAGGCCCTTAACCCCTTGGACCCGTGAGGCCGCTTTTCCAGCCCAGGTGCACGGTACGTCATAATTTCATTAAATAGGGGCGGCTGCTAAGTGAATGTGTTGGATAGAATAAACAATATTTTCAACGTGCAGCCCAAAGGCTGCACGCTGAAAATATTAACTGGTCTACCCGCCCCCCCCCCCCCCCCCCCCCCCCCCCCCCCCCCCCCCATCCCAGATAATGAATATGGACTCCGCCATTTGCTGCCGTTGAACTGATATGGAATATACCACCTATATTCAATGGTTAAGATTAAGCTCTAGTAAATATATAAATATGAGGTATGGTTTTACCATAGAATATGTAACTGGTTGAACTTTTTGAAATTGATTCCACAGCAGGAGTTCAGTGATGGGCGAATTTTAAGGCCTGATTAAATTACGTTTTGAATTTAAATTAGAAAAATCCCACTAAGCCATACAATAAACTTGTTATACAATATATTCCATAACTATTAATCTCTTGCATATCATGAGCTAATGTAATAGTTTTTATTTGTTGTGGCCGGTTAGACTACGATGACACCAAAAGCTGCGAATAAGTGTGGTTTTTGAAACATTTGTTTTTGGAGGAGGGGATGGGTTTCTGAATTCTTCAGAGTATTGGGCTTGGTTGGAGTGGGAGGGGGGCAATTGTCACGTCGAATTACAAAATCGGTTTAAATCAAATGCGTGCAATGCTAGTGAGCCATGAAAACATTCTTGGATAAAAGCTGTTCAAGAAACTTATTCACAAATGTCTTCCGCTTTTCGTTATAGAGAATGGGTTAAATACAGTACATTGTGGTGCTGTTGTCATCTTTTCATATAAGCCTATTTGTGGGTGTTGAGGATATGAACTAGAGAACCCGTACAAGCCAGTTCGTAGACACGGAAAACTCCCTTTCTTTGTATAGGTTTGATCAAAAACTGTTTTTCAGTACCTTAATATTTAAAAAAAACCTTGGCCAACACAGGTGTATTGTATAAGTTCCTGGAAAAGGACTGCCATATCGTCTCGTGGGTGCAACAAGGTGACATCGGCAATGCTTCTGCAGTGAAGATGTCGTCCTCAAAGGACCATATGGGGTAATGGCAGTCCGTGTTAACCCTTTACCTAACGTGACGACAAAATTTGGCAAGTGCTCTTTACAAAAGTTGCATTTTTTCAACTTTTGCCTCTAGAATATAGCTTATGACCCCCACTCACATAGCTTCAGTGTGGGTGTCATAAGCTAAGTTTGTGAGACAACAAAATTGAAAGTTATTCAAGACTTTTTTTACTTTTCAGGCAAGCCGACATTTTTCAGGTCGTGTGTCTGTGAGGTAAAGGATTAATTTCACCGTCTTCTTTTGTAAGGAGCTTTTCTTCATAAATCACAAATTCCGGGACGGGGGGGGGGGGGGGGGGATGGGGAGGCATTTCAGGCAAATTTTTTCAGCAGGTAGAAAGCCTCAAACCTCCAACATTGGAAATTTCATGCCCCATGGGTAGTAGATTTATTTATTGGTATTTAAGGACACATATTTCTGCACAACGACT
>CM062291.1:87490172-87560172 GCA_031216915.1 Pictodentalium vernedei
ACATTGGAAATATCATGCCCCATGGTAGTAGATTTATTTATTGGTATTTAAGGACACATATTTCTGCACAACGACTAATTGTGACTGCAACATGGAGATAAAGTCAAGTTTAGCTAATCGTGTATATCCATCTACCCATTTGAGATGATTTCCACCCCAAGAATTTGCGACGAAGCCCTATTTTACCAGTAAACAGAGATTATTTACCGCAGTAAACAGGCACTGTTTCACTTTCCGAGATTCCAACGGGGGATGTTAGTAGATGTTCTGACATTTTATTTGGAGCTGTGACGTTTAGTCAGTGGCGTAGCCATGGGGGGATGGGCTAGGGGGGGGGGGGCACATGCGCCCTCCAAATTTCAGCCCCCCCCCCCCCCCCCTTGGCTATTTACTTGATTCTGAGTCTGTTTCTGTACATATTTTATAAGTTGTGAAAGGCATCAATAATTAGGCGTAATTATTGATACCTTTCACAACTTGTTAGTACACATTGTGGCCTTATTATTAATTCTATTCAGAATTTATAAATTATGGACGTAAACAGACTTAGAGTCAAGGAAATTGTGTTTTGTTTGGGTTTTTTTTTTTGTCTCGAATTTCGAAATTTTTCGATGGGTAAGGCCCTCCAATGTTGGAGGGGGGGGGGGGCACTCCCTCTTTCTTCTGTTATGCTCGTCCACACCTTGCTACTGCAGGGCTCTGATGATGCAGCGAACCATATTCGGTATGCCCCCCCCCCCTAGATATTAGACTTGCCCTCCTAACTTTGATATCCTGGCTACGCGGCTGCATTTAGTGATTTTTAACCATGCATATCTCATTTGATTTTCTAACTAGAGTCAATATTTCATCCCCTGAATGCAACAAGGCACCAGGTGCAATACTAAGCTGCAAATTGTTTGGGTTTTTTTTATTATCAAAAGTCGGATGTTCGGCGGGCGGTGGTAGGGGGTGGTGCAGGTGAAAATTCAGAGGGGACACACCCCGAGAACCAAGACCTTCTACCCACGTCTCTGAGCAAATTGGTTTAAATTATGCTATAACTGGTATTCAGCATGTTCTTTTTTGTTTTAGTTTGTCCTTGTCGCGTACCAATTTCTCAGAGTGAATCTGGTTTTTGCCCAAAGCCCACTTTGAAAAGTACACAATCTGTTAAAATGGTTCAGATGAATTCGTTCGCCTTGTGGATCCCAGTGAAGGTATCGCGGAACTAGTTTAGAGTGATCTGCCTTGAAATGTTGCACTCGGTATTGCATTATAGTCTAAAATAAGACCCCTAGAAAAAAACTTATTGCTTGAGAAAACTGTTAAAGCATTTTATTAGGTTTTTACAACAATACTGACTATTTCACAAGAAAAAAGAGATTTTCTAAGTATTTTCTGGGTCTATAAAATTCAGTTAACTATTTGTGTATTTTTGTTGGGAATTCCCAGAAAAAAAACTGAGTTCAAGGATGGTTACTTCACTTCATGGTGCATTTTCTCTCTTATTTGTTACATGACCCCATGTTTTCTGGCCAGAGAAGGTTGTGTGAAGGTCTGTACTTTATGTTGGTATTTAAATATTTAATTTAAAGTGATGCGATCATATTTTTTTCCACATAAGTGTTATAATGGTCGCCTATGGGAAAATATTCAGTTCTGCGAGACCTGAAACCGCATGTTAGTCGAAGGGAGCTAACTCCACATTTTCCTTAAGCCGAGACTCAAAAAATATTCACTGAGAATACAAAGGACGTCCTCGTAATAGCAGGCAGCGCATTATTGTTATCGTGTGTTTGAAGTATTAAGGTGAAATAAGGCAAATAAAATTGAAGGTACAAAATGGTGAACGAAAAACCCATAGGAAAAAGAAACAGATGCAGATGCACAACACGTCAAATCACGAAGCGCCTAAAAACATCAAGGGAGATAATTCTATCATCTTCGGTGGGTTTTGCTCTGGTGCACTTCCAAAGCGTTGAGCAGAAAATGTACGCTTGTCTTGTCAGTCTCTGCAAATAATTTAGTTCTTCGAGGTTCGCTACGAAACAAACAGGTAATCATGACTGTGGGATAACTCCGAATTTATAAAATAGAAATGCCTATTTTGAAAGAGACACAATATTAAAGAATACATTTGTAGTTTGTTTGGAATTTACATGTTTAATTCTCTTCTACAATGGGGATCCATTCCATGTCACTTTATCGATCAGACACGTTTGCTGCTACCAAATATCAACATGCTGGACTATGTACAATGGCGGCACTAGAAAATGCTTCACTGGGATGGGGGGCTAATAGGGGACAGGGTTCCCCAGGATGGGAGGGGAACGGTAAGTCTGCAAGTGGCCTTTTTAGGATCATAGCATTGCATTCAGATACCGTAAACATCTGCGCGAGTTCCTAAGGCACGAACAATCAAAGGAGGTATGTTTGTGGTTTTTTTGTCGGGGTGGGGGGGGGGGGGGGGGGGGGGGGGGGTGTCTCCTCTCAGAAAAAAAAAAATGTTGAAAATGATGAAGCGTGATTACTCGAGCTTCTTCATTTTCGACGTTCAAAAAATAGACAGGATGAGAGTGCGTGTGTGTGCGATTGTGAGGATGAGAGAGAGAGAGAGAGAGAGAGAGAGGAGAGAGAGAGAGAGAGAGAGAGAGAGAGAGAGAGAGAGAGAGGCGAGATAGTTTGGTGTGTGGATGGATGTGCGTGGCGTGCAGGGGATCAAATAGGGCTCCAAGTCTACGTTTAGGAGCAAATGCCCATATGATCCACACACCCGTTTGCGTCGCCACTGAGTATGTACGAACTTATACTTAGATCCAAAATATACACCCAACAATGGTACTTGAGTCCGACAACATTATTCCGACGAAATAACATTGTTTAAATCTTTTGCTGTCCAAATACAAAATAAACAAGAGAGCATGAACCATTTAAGCCTACACAGCACAAAAGCAGTCGACATTCCCCCCCCCCTCCCCCCCCCAAAAAAAAACTGTTGGATTACTATTTTTTATTCTTATCTCCAAAGCATAGCTTACAGTCCCACCATTGGAACGAGCTCGTTCCAATGAAGGGTTATAAGCTCTTTTAAGGAAAAAGTTGAAATAATAATAAAATTTGGATGGAGTTTTGCACTGGCTGGTTGTGACTATTATGTTATGTCAATCGCTAGCAAGGTTTCAAGTCACTGCTAGCAACATTGTGATATTTCAAAACTTTTAATGGAAGGAGCTGTGTCAGTAAGAGGAAGCTCTGTTATCTAGTTGACATTTTGTCTTATCTCCTCGATATTATCACCACTTAAAGTAAAAACAAGTTGTTTGGCATTCGTCATACGCTTGGTGGACATTTAATAGTGAGTAATCGCTTGACTGGACTGGTTACGTGAAATAATTCATGAGAGGTGAGGGACGTTGTACAAACACGAGTGCGCGAATGAGCACGAGTGTTTTACAGTATAGTCCCTCGCCTCGAATCAAGCGATTACTCTGTTTTATTACTTTTCATTAGTGTGTGCATGGATGTGCGTGCTGTCACCACCACTAGCGGGTACATCCGGAGATTTGTCGAAAAACCGGACCGCATACTCAGATACCCGACTTTATCAGACCGCTATTTTTTTGGACGGGGCCATCAACGGCGGTCCAGTACGGTCCGCATTACTAGTTAAATGTCTAACACCAGAAGACTAACAACGTAAACACCATATATGCAGACTTTTAGCGTATACGAATAGCAGTGGGAAAACGTTTCTTGTGGTTGAGCGGTGAGACCTTAGAATTTCCGACAAATATTTGCAATGCACGATATCGCGACGCTTTGTATCGCCAATTTTTACATGACTTCAGCGTCTTGACACATGAGGATACACGCTAGGTAATATAAGAAAATTTAAAATGTGCCTGAAACACCCGATATCCTCTCAGTCCGTTTCTGGTTTATGCGTATGTTACTGTACCAAGTCTGCAGGTCAAGTCTACAAAAAAATCTGACAAGACAGCAATTGTTCCAACAAAACTTTCGGTGTGTTACCCCCCCCCCCCCCCCCCCGGTACCTCCTTATCTTCGTCTACAAAATAGTCAACTCGAAACGCGTTTTCCGTTCGCTTGCTTTTGACGCAACAAGGGAGATAATTACTGTTACCGTCAATAACAATCTAAAAAGGTTTGATTCCCATATTTTTGTTCTTATTTTATTTTAAAACTGGTTGTTAACTTTGGCTGTGCTTTAGTTTAATCTGGTAACTTGAGATAATTTTTCCCGGTTATTCTGGCAAATTGTACGGTGTAATTATGGTTGATATTTTTACTTTCTGCGAAGCGCTAAAAAGGAAGAAAGGTGACCGATATCATAACACGAATAGTGAAAACTGAATTGGCAAATCCATTTCGGAACGTGCAGAAAAAAAGCAAAAACGGGTGATAAAGATGATGAACAAATTGTTCTTACCTAATTTTGCAAATTGTTGTTCCCATTGAAATTCAATTGTGCTTAAAATCAGCTGTGTGTGGAATGGCAATTGCAAGTGCGTGCTTTCCCCAAAATCAGACGACAGTGAAAGATGGCAAAACTTGACATTAATTTGCGTCGTTTACGACTTCCGAAAAACAAAGAATTATTTAAGATACGTAACACCACTCGTTGGAACAGTTCAAAGTAATCTTGCTCAAACAAGTCCAAAGAGAGGCGGATTGAGGTGGGTTTGGGTGATCTTGAAGTGCCGATTTGCTTTGATAAAAGAAGTAACAGTCCATTCTGATCAGGCGCGAAGCCAGGACATCAAGGTCAGGGGGACAAGACTAATATCTAGGGAGGGGGGGGGGGGGAGGAGGGGGAGGGCTAGTTCAGCGATCTGAACGTACTACGTTCTGATCATTGAACCACTTGGGGGGGGGGGGGGGCATAGAGAATATGGTGCGCAGCATCATCCGGCCACGCAGCGACGAGATGGGGTGAACACAAGAGGAGGGCACCCATCTCGCTGGAGAGGGGTCCTCCCCCGGGAAAAATTTTGAAATTTGAGACAAAGGCAATTTCCTTGACTCTGAGTCCGTTTGTGTCCAAAATTTATAAGTTGTGAAAGGCATCAATAAATTAGGCCACATCCCCTGGGAACATCACTGAAATTTGTGTGTGTGGGGTGGGGGGGTGGTGGGGAGGGCGCATGTTTTCAGTGATAAAATGTAAGATTTCTATCCGTCATGAGAATTTTTTTATCAATAATAATTGTTTTTTTCTCAACTAAATAGTAATAAAACAATTGGTGAAAATCTGGAAAGGAGGAACATCTGAGCGAGACCTCCCTCTCTTCATCCCCACAAAAAGGGAACATCTTCAGTTCTGGTCTTGTACCCAGTTCTGGTCTTGTTGCCTTGCATCTTATACTTTTATAAATCCTTTGCCTACTATTAATAGCAGACAGCACCTGCAAAAAATATTCTTCAATAACAAAAAATGTTTATTTTTTGGCCTAACAAAATAGCGTATGACCCCTCATGGGAACAAGTCCAAAGAGGTCATTCCAATAAGGGGTTATAAATTGTTTTTGAGAAATCTTTTTCTTAACAGAGTTAATCTATTCAAAAGTATTCAATGAAGTGGGCTCCACTGTATCTTTGTGTCGATGCTGCATTTTGTGAGAGAAATATTTTTTCCAACGTTGATTCAATGGAAATTTGTAAGGGCCTTTTTGTGTGGGTGTGGGTGGGGGAGAGAATGGGGAGGGGGGGGGGCATGAAGCAGCCCTGGCAACTTGTCTTTTACCAAACCCTGTGAAAGCATTATCCATGGAAATGTAGTTCCAAAATGTATGCTAAGCACTGGACTCAGCCTGGATGTATGAAGTGAATTATGGGTAGAGGGAAACAACATAAGTTCATTTAGGAATCTTCTCCCAACTTCACCTGAAGAGTGGGACAGAAATTGGGCCCCCAGAAAGGCCTTGGATTAAACCCTGCTTCAGAAACATCTTGCTAAAAACTTTTCAGTCACTCCTGTATATTTTTTATTGAGACGCCCATGTTCCCAATAATTTTCTAGCAAATTGTTTGAGATAATAACTGCACTTCTCTGACAAAATGAGAAATTGCAACAATTATAATAACTCTTGTGCCTGTGACTCTAAATCCATCCAAATTAGATATGTCTGGAAAGCCTCTTATAACAAGGCAATACATCCCTCCCTTGCATCCAGTCATTCTGAGCATGCAGATAGGTGAATGTACAATGTCTGTTGGACATTTGAATTAACATTATTATCACTCAATCTATAAGTTACTAATCGATTAACATAAGTTTGGAGGCCCGTTAAAACTCCATAATTTTAGTGACATCATTCGACTGAGCTGGGCCGCGGGCAATAATGGTATAAATAGCCATTAGTGGCCCGGCTATTTTTAGATTCAAGTTAGCTGTAACAGGGATTGGTAATAATAGTAATAACATGATTGTTGTCAGGCATCACGATTCATTAGCGGCCCTGCAGCAATGATGAACAGCCCTTGGGCTTATTAACGGCCCTCAACTTCGTCTCGGGCCTTTAATAAACCCTCGGGCTATTCACCATTACTGTAGGGCTGCTAATGAACCATAATGCCCTCGAAAATCATGTTATTGTTATATTACTTGGTTAACAAGGAGACCCATCCAGGGACCTCTTTGGGAAGGGGTCCAAGGTCATTGTCATTGAAAAACTATTTGCCATGAAGGCTCCAATTGGGAATTAGTTAAGGAGGAAAGGAACCACGTAAAGTATAAGAAATATCACCTTAGAATTGAACTGAGAACATTTATACTATTATTATTATTTATTGGTGTTTAAGGTCACATGCTTATGCACAATGGCTAATCGTGACCGTGACAGTTTTACGGGTGGAGGAAGCCGGAGTACCCGGAGAGAACCACCGAGCAACGACGAGCAGCTGTCAGCTCTCCAACATCATAACCCTGAACTCTGCACCGCAGCACAGGCAGGGTCAGATTGGTTGAAGACATGCGCACCATTGACATGCAGTACGCCTCAGTACACAGCGTCATCGTGCCCCCATGTAGGCAATCGGGGTGAAGCGTCCTGCCCAAGGACACAATGCAGTTGCCGCAGGTGGGATTCGAACCGAGGACCTCTCGGCTTGCAGCCTCTACCTCTACCAACTGAGCCACCACACCCCCGAACATTTATACATGTAGTACATATGATAAAAAAAACAGTCACATGGAATCCTGATCAATCCAGTCTCAGCAATCTATTATAACTATTAATCCCTGGCCTGGAAAGATTTATACACTTTTACTACACTTCAGTCACTATTCCCTGTCTTTGCAGTTATTTCTAGGCAAGTCTTGGCAGCCTTTCCTAGAAATAAATGACTAAGAATGTAACTTTGAATGTATCTGAAGACTGCCTGTTGGAGCACCTGGTCTGTTGCATTAAGAAGTGATCAACCTGTTGGTTGCCCTTGAATTCAAATGCTTTCTTCTCTTTGTAAAGTTGATAATTAGTGGTTTTCTAGGGCTGCAACAATGCGCCTCACTCACGATACGATATGTATCACAATTTTTTTTCTTGATACAATTTTTTCATGATACGTTACATGCAGTACATTGAGAGTGAATTATCAGTAATAAAAGGCCCACAAACTGCGCATAGTCCAACTTTCATTTGACCAGTAACATCTAATTTCTTTTTTAGTGTTTGAGAAAGATAAATGAGTTTCAGCCAATGGACCTCTGGCAGTCTGGGTTCAACTCAGAGGTGAGAGGTTTGTTGCCTCAAACTATGCTTATAATTTACACAGAGTTGATATTTTACTGAAATACAATTGAACAAGTGGAATTTTAAGTTGGAAAAAGCACAAAATAGACTTGTTGGGCCTGAAAATGCAACTTCTTACTACATCATGCCGACCTGGAATTGTATCGTTTTGTATTGCGATACACATGAAATGATACGATATGCGTATCGTAAACAAATGTATCACGATGCATTGAAATTGCGATGAATCGTTACAGCCCTAGTTTTCTGACTGCTTGGTTCAGGTCTCAAGACACCAAATATGAATAAAATTTTGGTTTGTGTGGGGAATGAGATTGGGAAATTTTGGACTGGAATTGGGAAAAATCATTTCCAAATGCCATTGGGAAAGGGTTCCATATTCAGCACCTGTAGATACTCAATAGAATCCTGTCATCCCATCCCTAAGACTAGAACCCACCCACAATCTTGCAGAAGGAAATAAAGTTCCAAACACTCCATTTCTTAGTATCCTTGGTGTGAAGCAATGTAATGTGCTCCCTGGTAAACAAGGTTTAGGTGAATACTAACGAAAACACATGAATACAGTAACGTTTGGTTTATTTTACACATAAATAAATTATAAATAAATTAAATTCAAAACATAACAAAACAACAAAATCTTTTGTACAGAACACTAAGTTGAACTAATCAATATTTCAACATCAAACATGCAATTTATCAAACTAATTATCCCAAAATTAAACATTTCTATTTTATTAATCCATCACTGGTTGCTGAAAGTGAAGTTAGAGACATGGGTGTATTCCCACGAGCAATAAGCAAATTGAAATCAGTCTATCGAAGTTTAAACCATTCTTCTCCCTGAGGCAAGAATGGGCATTTATCAAATGAGTGGAAGAAACATACTCATCTTGAAATTTTGTCAGCACCATCAATTTCTATAGTCAAACAATGCTATGGCTGTCAAGAATCAGGGTAAATAATCTACCCAATGTGATGAGAAGATGCCAGGGTTTTTGCAACACAAATATAGCTAATGTCCTCATTGGAATGAGCTCAATGAGCTCATTCCAATGAGGGTCATAAGCTATGTTTTGGAGGCAAAAATTGAAAAAATAAAATTTGAATGGCAATTCTTGTCAACAGCACAAGCTGGATATGACCATTATGTTAAGTGAAGGGCAAATGTTGAATAAAAACATTCATGGGATTAGTTCTACAGGTAACATGAAAAAATACATTGTTGAAAGCACTGTTTTAGCACATTATTTTAATATTGTTTTGTCCTTTTAGCATTTTTATGCAGATATAATGGTTCTACCATTACTGTCATACATGAGCTTTCTTCTTGCCGATTTCACAGACTCAAGGGAACTGATACCACTGTCTTTGCTGATGACGGATGAAAGAGATGTAGCACTAGGAGCTCTCTCAAGGTTAGTTGTCATAATTTTACATAAACTGGTTTGAAGAGCTGAAAAAATAAAAATACAGATTAGTATTTTATCAACAAAGCGAATAAATTGTAAAGAAATATTTTTTATGGGCTATTGATGTTTTCACCCTTTCCAGACCTAAAGATATTTCTGTAATGAAATCCTGTCACCTGACAACTCACGGTAAGTAGTTCTCTTGAACATAGAATTATATTTTAGTAAGAGCAATACCAGCAGGGTTGAATGGCTTGGAAAGATATACAGGCATATTGATCATGTGCATTTTAACTGTTGAAATAATTACCACTCCAACCCCAATACAACCAACCCCCTCCCCAACAACCCACACCAAAAAATAGAATACTAATTTAACCCTTTACCTAACATGAAAAGCAGACGACACTTGCAAAAAATATTCTTGAATAACTAATTTTTTTCATTTTTTGTCTCAAAAACATAGGTTATGACCCCTCGTTCCAACGAGGGGTCATAACCTATGTTTTTGAGACAAAAAATGAAAAATAATGAAAATTAATTGCCGATTTCTGAGAATAGCGCTTGCCATTTTTGGCCGTTACGTTGGGTGAAGGGTTAAAATTAAATAATTTATACAGCATGTTATTTACTACTGCAGTTCAATTTAGGAAAGGAAGACAGAAAAGGAACTTCTCTTTTGTTTCAATTTACAGGAAGAAAATAGGACTAAATGTACACAAATTATACTTATTTCAGTGGCAAGAGAAATCATGTCCGACACCTGGGCAGGAATATCCACCAACAGCATGCAAATAGTTAAATAAGTACCAACTAAATAGCCCAAACTTGGGCTCCCAGAATTTTTAATGGATACCAGGTATGCACTCATAATAATCACTACAGCAACACTAGAAAATAGCACTGCATTCATCTTGATAAAAGTGGAATATTTACCTTGGACAATGCTTGTGAGCTTTGGCAACTCTTTACTAGCACTAGGAGTAACAGCAACTACATCACACATAACTCTGTGGACTTCACGAATATGCTGTAAAGAGATAAACAAAATAGTAATTAGTGTTTAATGTAAAGATGCAAATGATATTCTATTTACTAGTCACCACAGCCAGAATGAGTATGCCTTTTACACCGGCTTTCTGCAGTAATGTTTGGTGAGCATTAGATTTTTAATGGTGAATGATTTTTTTTTAAATATTTTTTCAGGTGTTCCAAGTCTCAACTTTACATTGTCTGATGAAATAATGTTAAAATAGTATAATGCCTAATAATAAAGAATAAAGCACAAGAAATGCTGCTAACTTATAGGTTTGCTTGCCATCTTCCAAACACTCCTGTTGTTGAAGGTGAAGTTTTTCAAAATCTGTTATAATTATCTCCCTTGATTTGCTCAGAATATTCCCATTGCCATTCTGGTGACTTTTCAGCTTTTCTCTGAGTTTAAGTTTCTAAAATAAGCTGTTATAAGCAGAAAATGATCTAAAGAAGTCTTACCTCAATGGGTTTTTGTACAAATTCTGTAATGGTTGGCTGGTTATCTTGTAATTTGGGATATTTTAAGAATCTCTGAAATTCCTTGGATTGAGTCAGATAAGACAGCAGCAACTCAGATTCACTTAAACCTTCGGCATAACTTTCATAAGCTTGGCAAATAACATGGAGCTGAAAATAAATGAAAAACATTTTATTAGAGAAGGATAGTTCATATCCACATATTTAATTGACCAAGACTTGTGTGAGAAATGGCTGATGCCTACCACATGACTCAGAGGTTTTATATCCAGAATACTACTTACATTTGATAAAAAAGTTTTCCAGTCATTCCCCGACACACACCCCTTTTACAGAAACAGAAGATAAGAATGAAAACATTGATCAAATAATTTTTGTCTGTTATAAATTCAGTCCTCAAATTATTGATCTCTCTTAATTTCATGACTGTTGAGTTTTGGGGAAGAACTGTCATCAAAGTAAGTTGTGGCTGTTGTGAGCAGCCATGACTTGTTATTTTAACACAGAAGAATATCTAAGACACAGGTCATAATTCCAGACGAAGCAAAACATAAAGATATTAACCCTTTACCCAACGTAACGGCCAAAACCGGCCAGCGCTATTCTCAACAATCGTCAATTAATTTTCATTTTTTGTCTCAAAAACATAGGTTATGACCCCTCGTTAGAACGAGCTCGTCGAGCTCGTTCCAACGAGGGGTCATAACCTATGTTTTTGAGACAAAAAATGAAAAAAATTAGTTATTCAAGAATTTTTTTTGCAAGTGTCGTCTGCTTTTCATGTTAGGTAAAGGGTTAAAGATTATATACAAAAAATGATGATAGTTTGCACCAAAGATTGATAAAATGAGAGTCATATAACAGTCTGGGCTTCATGAACTTTTTACATTTATGAGCTAAATAATCCTCAGATCTAGATTAAAATTTGACCATCTGATTTGAGACATTTTGGGGGATTTTTATTATGTTAAATGCAGAAGAGAAATACTTTGCTAATATTATAGACATTATAAAGAAACTTACCTTTGAAGCATAGATATTTTCAACAGAAGAGGTCAGATTTGTAGCACTATTGGAGAATGATTCATCACTGTCATCATCACCACACATCTCATTATCTTTCAACTGTCTCACCAAAAATTCAGACATCATGACCAACTGAAAAAAATAAGGTAAGAAAATTATAGTTGGGAAAAATAATTCAAAGTTATGTGGTTTTAGTTTTGGATCTTCAAACTAACGTTTAATTGTCCCACGGGGATGCACAAATTGGATAACCCTCCGTTAAGTTCCTCCAACGGTTATCCAATTTTTTTTAAAGAGGTTTTAAGTAGAGATTCGAACAGGTTTATCATAAACCCTTTTCTGACTGTTGATTATTCTCTTTCTATTTTTATTTTTTGGGGATTTTTTTGTTGTCGGATCAATGAAAAAATTCTAAATTCTCAAACAGTACTTTTCGGTAACTTTATCAGATTGATAATTGTTATTGTTTAGCAACAAGTCACCACCTATAATTTAATACATTTTTGGTTGAGGCTTTGAGTTGTGAAAATTATTTCCGAATTATATTAGAGAGAATTATGAAGGGTTAAAATATATTTAACCCACTGCACTCTGATGTCTAAATGGCAGCAGCAAATATTTCCCATAATGCAGTTTGATATTTAACCAAATATACCTTGTTTGACAGAGCTCATTGAGCTCTGTCAAACAAGATATAATTGATTAAATTCAAAGTTAAACAAGAGAAAAACAGAGTTACTGGAGAAAATTCTGAGAGTGCTGGGAGTTAATATCATATAAAAGCTTTCTTATACATACATTTTCATCAAACTTGTTGAAATGAAGAAAATTTTTAGAGAAAAAGTTATTTTGAGTGGAATATCACTCACCTTTTCAATATTTTGGAACAGCAGCTTATGTTTTTGTGATGAAAGAAGAGTTCCACATAGAGGACGACAGTATCTTTCAATGCCTGCCAACATAACATCAATATAACTTAATTCCAGTTTGACCAATCGGCTGATGACATCTCTTCTTGCTTCTTTAGACTGAACCTGGAATTAGAAAAGATTTTCATTCGTTTACTTCAGTTAAAACAATATTGAAATATTGCATCAATATTTTCATTTAGTATTCCCTAAATTTGTTCTTGGATAAAGTAAAGGCTGTTTGGAACCAAAAATGTGATTAATGTGTTTACTGGTACCAGAAATTGATTTTATTCAGAACAGTCATCCAAAATGCAAAATAAGCCATGGTCTGAGGAGCCTTATGGCGTATTTAAAAGACTTCAGTAGCAGACTTGCCAAAACTCTTTTAGATGTCTAAAAAATTTCATTTTTTGCCTCAAAAACAAAGCTTATGACCCTGTCATTGGAATGATCTCATGAGATTATTCCAATGACAGGTCATGAGCTATGTTCTTGAGAGCCCAAATATGAGCTTCTTGCATTACCCAAATATGTTTCAGGATAGTTTTTAGAAAACTAATCTTGTTCATGCATTGGTGTCACGTAATCAAGAGAATTGTCTGTAAAACAGAACTTGATGTAAGATGAACCATATCATAATTTATCTCAACAGCTGTAAGTAAATGTGTATTTACCTTACGAGTCATCACTGGTGTGCTGGTAAGAAGTTGCTGGCACTGTTGTCTGAAGATCCTTTCATCTTTGAACTCGGCACAAAGTCTGGCATTATTGAGAATGTTTTCATCACAGTCTGAATAGTGTGACATGTTCAGGGATATACTTTTGGAAAGATCTTTCTCATCAGATCTCTGGATTTCTAAACTCAGAGTGTTACCAGTGTATCTGTGAAAAAGAAACACAAAAAATTATAAACTGAGGCTTAATTTTCATGCATAGTAATAAATTAAATAAATATACGTCCTTGAGAAATTTAATGGTGATGCTTGAAGACCATAATTTTCAAAATATTTCTGGTAATTATTTTAAAACTTGGTCTGTGCAAACCATCAAGTCCAAGCAAAGGATGGTTACAAACTATGAGTCTTTTTGTTGTAGAGAGTCACACACGCTTGGTCATACAAATGGAGAGCTGAAGAGCCAGATTTGGGCAGTTGCATCACCAGTTTGAAGCTTGATGTGTAAAAAGAAGTTGCACCATGCCCCTCACCCCCCACATTATATATTTTAATTATCCAGAAAATTAAAATAAACATAGCATATGAACTAATTATAATCTTGAATGACTAATATTACAACTACATCATCAAGGCATGCCTTCGATGAAGGCATGTCTTGATAATGTAGTTGGAATATTTTGATCGGTTGGCCTTGCGTCATCACAGTTGGGATAAATCAGGTTTACCCCTTCTCATTCAATTATCGTTGTAATACCCTTGTGTCTCCTAATAGAATTTCACCTGCAGGGAAATCAGAGATATCAAATGATTTGTAAAACCAGTCACTGAAAACTGACAAGAAAATGTAAACTAAAGGTTTTCTGGCTACTTACTTGATAAGTTTTGCAACAGTAACAGCTGAGGAGCTTGAGACATTCCTTCCATTGATACAAATCAAACAATCACCAGGTTTAAGGCCCGACAATTCAGCAGGAGACCCTAAAGTAAAGAAATAACACAGTAAGAACATTGTAGAAATGAAGTTGTGTCCATGTTAAATATACAACCCACTCATTGGAATGAACTCAATGAGCTCATTCCAGTGAGGGGTCATAAGCTATAAGCTTTTATGGTAAAAATTGAAAAACTAATCAAAATTTGACTGACTACTTTTCTGATTATTGGTTAAGCTATTGGTCAGTTTGGTTTTCATGTTACGATTATAACGAGAGTCTTATGTAAAAGTTGAAATACAGCAGATAGTATTAAGTAAAATATGTACATTTTTTCTTAAGAAAAAGATGGTTTCATCCACCACAAGTGAATGACATCATTTGTGAATAGCACTTGTCAGTTTGGGTTACTTCATAAGGAGTATAGCAGTTTTAACTTTGATAGAAAAGTTGAAAGTTGCAGGCATTATTACTTATCCACAAATAAAATAAAAATGTTGTTGTCTGGAGAAATACATAGTTTCATCTTTCTCAAATGATAAGTGACTTTAAGGAAACTGTTAAATATCAAAAATTAGAGAATACAAGAGAAAATTTAAATTCATTCAATTATCTGTACAATTTCATCCTTAAAACATTTGTTATGTTTTTCTTGTTTCAACTTTACATTTAACTACTTACCTTTTTCAACAGTGTTTACTTTTACAGGAGCAGCACCAGTTAATGAAAACCCAAATCCAGTTAATGTAGTTCTAACAATATTCACCTGGAAACAAGAGAATAAAATAATGTCATATTTTACATCAGTATAACAACAAGCAGCAAAGCTATTAACCCTTAACCCATCGCAGACGATATAAAAATTTAGTATTTAAAATATTATTTTTTTCAAATATTTCTAGAAATTTCAAGAAAATCATATCATGTGACCCCTCACTGAGGGGTCACATGATATAGTTTTTCTTGAAATTTTTGAGAAAAACTTGTTTTTATCTCTCAAATTTGTATATGCTGTGGGTGGATGCAGTCATTTCATTAGGTAAAGGGCTAGTGCTTTATTTGAGAGGGTTAACCCTTTACAGGCTGTAGTTTGTAGGAATAAGCTACTTCACATCCTGAACTTCTATTCCACTGGCAAATATTTTCCATGAGATAATTCAATTCATTGTCGAATCCATAAGCTTTCCAAGCTCATTGGACTCCACTAAGGTTGTACTGTAGTTTTACAACTTGCCAGACGATGAAATTAACAGTTAATGTCATTGTAAGGTTCAAGAAAGATAAATTTTCTACCCATTTTTTACAAATATAAACCAGTAATGTAACAACTGTCCATCATCACAACTGTCCATTTGAAACTGACATGATCCAAATCAAGTTTACTCCAGTCAGCTGTAAATCTTTATGTGACATAAATAGTAGATTTTATTTACAAAAAAGGAATTGTTGAACTAAATTGTTTTCTCTTTTTTTCCAAATAAACATAGCTTATGAACCAACATTGGAATGGGTTCATTCCATCAAGGGATCAAAAACTATATTTTTTTAGACAAAACTGGAAAAAAAATGATTGCCAATTTTTATATGTAACCAAGGGAAACTGTTCTGAAAAATTACTTACCATTTGGGTATTAGCACAATCGACGACCACCTCATCTACAGCAGGAACTCTTGTGTGAGGAGTAACAGTTGGGTTCACATGTGATGTTTCCTTTTTAACACTGTGGCTGCGACGAAATGATGAACTAATTGCTTTCTTAACGCTCTGACATCTACGGAATGGTGTAGTAGTAGATTTAGAATATGACACTTCCTTCTTTACTGAAGCACATCTACGAAATGGTGTGGTGTACTTGGTATAGTCTTTTCTTACTGAAGTTGCTCTGGAGAGGGGTGTGGCATCAATGTTCAATTCAGATATTTCTTCACTCAACTCCTCAGATTTTGATTTAGTGGAAATCTGTAGATGTTTCTTTCTGCCCATATCTTCAGTCAGCAAATAGTACCAGCCATTTGTTTCTTTCTTTGGATTCATCAAATGTTTCACACCAAATGACATACAACCAAGAAATTCAGTAAGGCTGTAAGAAAAAGGAATTTTATTTAAAAACTGGAAAATATTCATACATTTTTAACCACCGTACTGGCAGAATATCAAATACTTTTACCTGTTTATCAGTGATTAATATTATCATCTGACTGTTGCAGCAAATGAGCGGCTGGCCAAAGAGTTATAAAATCAAATCATAAAATTATAAAAGGAAATATCCACTGACTTATTTAAGATTTTGTATTAAAATATACTGAAATCACATTTGCATAGAAGGAAAGGTTTCAAAAACCTAGCTTTATGTCCCCCATAGAATTAATATCTGGTAGAAATAATGCTTTGGGTGGCATTTTAGTTCTTTGAGCTTACATGAAAATGGTCCCCACTTTTTGTCAATTCTTCAAAACGAAGGCTAGTTTATTGAAACAAATGTATTGTAGCTCTTTTTGGAGTTTACATGGATGGTATGCTGTTGTGTGAAACACTGTTGGGAAGGGCTCTATGAGCCCTTCCCAACAGTGTGTGACATAGAAAAAATTCATCCAAATAAAAACAGCTGTGACATAAAATTTAGTTATCATTATAAAACAGACCTTGGCAATGAAATAATTAATCTGCACCTAATTTGTAAAAATTACTATATTTTTAATGAAATGACAATATTCAAATTTTCCAGTAGCCACAAGTTTGCCTTCCCACTGATATGTCATAAAAGTGGCATGTATTTTTGATATAATGAAAGTAGTTAATAAGACAATTAAATATAATAAATACTAACCAAGTCTTCTGATCATTATGCCAAACAGAGATCAACATTCTTTTGTTTTTATCTTCAGGTTGCAATTCACTGTCAGGTAAAAGAACAAAAGAAACAGATTAATGATAATGTGACACATACAGAAGTCCAGTAGAAGTACATACAAGGTATGGAACAGTTCAGACATCATGTCTGGGTATAACTGCAGGGGGTTGGTAAAATATGGATTAAATATTTATCAACAAAATAATACCCTAATCACAACTAATTACATTTTTATCGATAATTACTCTTGATTTGGGCCAAGATTCGAGAGTTTTAGATGATTTTTTTTTAATTTTGAACAAAATTTAATTGTCCCAATGCTGGCTATATAAAGTATTTTCTGGTGTGATTACATTTCATTGATAGTGCTTTATTTTCATTCTTAGAAGTAAATGTTATTTTGATTATAAAAATTTGTTTTGTTTCTGTTTATTGGAGAGTGAAGGGGCACTCTCCAATAAACAGTAACAAAATAATTATTGTTGAACAACAAAATACTGAAATTAACCCGTTCAGCATTTTCAGTATATTTTTCATCAAATCTAGTCATGGCTGCTGTAAAGCAGCCATGACTAGAGTTTAGATTTTATGAAAAATTAATCTAAATTTAACTTGAGAAATCATTGGTGAAAAAATCCATTCAATTTACCGAAGGAAAAATTGATTAACCCCCTTCACTCTGATGTCAAAATACCAAAATTTCAGGAAACTGTTTTTTCCCATAATGCATCTAGAAATTTAACCGATTCAATCTCTTTTAACAGAGCTCATTGAGCTCTGTCAAACGAGATTGAATTGGTTAAATTTCGAGTTGCATTATGGGAAATTTTTTCTGCCTGAAATTTAGATATTTTGACATCAGTGTGCAGGGGGTTAAATGAACTCAAATTATCCTGATTTCAGTAGCAAGAAAAATATCTGCTAGCAGCATGCAAGGAGTAGCAAATAGATTGTAAGTCTGGTTGTTTCTGTGTCAAGAACAGGACTCTAAATGCGATGGAATCTTTAAATAAAGGTGGATTCACATTGATTTTTTTTTTAATGTGGTGAGAAATTGTCCCCCAAAATTCTTCCATATAAAGAAGCTGTAACTGACTAATGACTATTTAAGGTGCTGAATGTATTTTGTGTCAGAAATAAGCTAATAAAATATGAGTAGTGCTTCCAATGGAACTCTCAATCAGGCATTTCAACAAAATAGAGCTTGCAGGTTATCCAGTACACTTCAGGCTGAACAAGGTGTAAGCCAGCATCCCCATCACAAATCTATAGAGTTAAGAAGTGAAAACAAGAGCCACACTTGTATCACTCTGTGTAAACATTATCACTGTTCTGTCATAACAAGTCATCAGTTAAAATAACAGTGGATGTTGTTTGTAATAACACTAGTGCTGAAAAATAACATCCACCAATACTTCTTTCAATTGTATCCAGATATAAAAAATTATCAATTCTTTCTGTGTAAGAAATTCATAGAATACATTTTTAACATCAAAGTCTCAATTTATTGAAACCTCTACTTGAAAAAGTATCAAGGAGTACTTTTTGCAGGGATTGACGGGTGTAAAAATCTCCCAGTTAATAATATTTTGAATATTTTATACCTTTTGAATATTTTGGGTTGAATATGTTTCCAAATCAAGGCATGGCTGCTTTACATCAGCCATGCCTTAAATCTGACAACAAAATTTAGAAACTTATTCAAGATTCAATAAATACGAGAGATTTTTATAAACGATTAGCAAGAATTGCTATTTTAAGCAAAAGTTGCAATATCAAATATCAAAACTTGTACATTTCATGGCAGCTTATTAAGTTGTGAGTAATGTTTCAATGGAATTTGGGGAAAAGATTGAGAGCTGACTAAGGAATAAGCTGGCTGCCCCTTGGAAGCTGTTATATTTTGATTGCTGCAGAAGCAACACCTTAACTTGTATATGGCTATGCAAACTTTGTCATCAGAAGAAGTGATTACTTAAAACAACAGTAAACATAGGTAGCAGGGCTGAAGTTTCCAATGACTATTCATGGTGGGGGAGTGAATTTCATTTTAATTACTGAGTGGGTGGATTTCATAAGCTTTTTGGAAGCAAAAATAAGAAAAAATATTAACCCTTTTCCTTACATGAAAAGCAGACAACATTTGCAAACAATTCTTGAATAACTAATTTTGTTCATTTTTTGTTTCAAAACATAGGTTATGACCTCTCATTGGAACAAGCTCGACGATTTTTAGAATAGCCCTGGTTTTGGCCGTCACATTGGATAAAGGGTTAAGATACGTATGGCAATTTTTGTGAATAGTGCTGGTCTGATGTGGCCATTCTGTTTGGACTTAAAGTTGTAACATAATGGGTAAATTTTGAATTGCGAGAACTTTTATTATACACATAGTTACTTACAAAGAAAATTTGTGTCCATAGCAGGGATTGTTGGAATCTTTTATTGTGTCTGTTTTGTGTTTGGTTCTCTCAGTATCATCAGGTACTAAACAGATCTGGAAAAAAATAGAAACATTATAATGGTATGATTATATTCAATACTTGGAGCAAGCTCTAGAGGGGATGGTTGATAACAAAATAGCACCTGAAACCTGTTGCATTTCAAAGGGTAGCCATTACAAACACTTCATGTCCTGAATGAACTCTTTTACTTCATAATTGGAAAAATCTTTTATGAAAATAATGCATGAATAACAAAACTGAGAAAATATGTCTTTAACCCTTTACCTAACATGAAAAGCAGACGACACTTGCAAAAGAAATTCTTGAATAACTAATTTTTTTCATTTTTTGTCTCAAAAACATAGGTTATGACCCCTCGTTGGAACGAGCTCGACGAGCTCGTTCCAACGAGGGGTCATAACCTATGTTTTTGAGACAAATGATGAAAATTAATTGGCGATTTATTTAGAATAGCTCTGTCTGGTTTTGACCGTTACTTTGGGTAAAGGGTTAAATAATAATAATGAAATGTTGATTAAACACATGTGGTTAACTTTTATATCTTAAGTGGGAGTTCCGAAATATATGTTCTGAAATGCATCCAGCCCACTCTCTCTGGAAAATCATGCTAACATGAAAAACGTGATGACAGTTCACAGAAACTGTCAGTACATTTATTTTCTCTTTGGGAGTGTAATACAGTGGAGTCTTGTTAATTGAATAGCCACTTTGCCAGTGAAAATTATTCAATTAACAGGAGTATTTAATTAACAGGGTTGTGTCACTTTCTGTATTCCAGAGATAAACTTAGCATTTATTCTATCATATCTTGTTTGACAGAGCTCCATCAGCTCTGTCAAACAAGATATAATAGATTAAATACCTATACTGGATGTACCAAGGTCAAATAGGTCTATAAACAAAGGAAAACTGGGGAGAGCCAGGGTAATTTCTTGACATATTACAGGATTTTTTATTCAGTTAGTTACTCTACAAACTATATTCAATTAACAGGCCAAGTCTGCACTGGAGGTATGGTAAATGGTTTTGTGTTGGGAAATTCTATTCAATTAACAGGGATATACAATTAAGAGATATCCAATTAAGTGGGCTCCACTGTATTAAGTTAAAAAAATGAATGTGAAACAATATTAGAATTTTTACCTTGACAAAGGAGTCACATTTCTCTTTCCATTGGGAATCAAGATGTCTTCCCTGGACAATGTTCACTGTCATTATTCCATAGTTAACATAGATGCTCAACTTGAGTTGACCTGAATAAGAAAAAGAATTTAGAGTTTAACTTTTTGATTTAAGTTTACTGAACCAAATAATAGATAGAAGCAGCCAGGAAATTCCAAAGAGGCATTAAAATGAACTGTTGATTCATTGACTTGATCTGAAAGAAAATTTCCGGATTGAATTTGCTGAAATCAGTTAAGTATTTGGAAAGCCCTTTTTGCTGTGTATGTAGCAGCCTACCCAGCTAACATATTGCATTGAAAGTAACTAAAAAACAATCTTGCTTCTGCATCTTTGGGGTTTTTAGAATGAGGTTGGGGAAGAACTCGAGTAGATATAGGTAAGTGGATACAATTCAACAATAATGATTGAATTCACTTGACTCAGCTCTTTGCTGCTAGGGCTGTATTTGAAAATGAAAGGTATAAATTGAATCAGATGTGGTGTCTGTCCATAGAAAGACTTCTCTGTGCTTTTTTAAGCAAACAAGCTCTAGAAGCCGATTCTACTGGAAAAAGCACCAGTGCAACAATTGAGATTTGTCATATTCATGTTCTCTTAGAGATAAACAATTTTCATCCATTTAGCTCTGTCTTGTCACAATTTATTGGAGAGTGCCCCAAAGGCACTCTCCAATAAATTATTTCAAGACAAACCTGAATGAACCAATTCTAGCAACAAAAAGTAATTTAGGAATTTACCCATTAAATATAAAACACTGAATCTGAATCCATCAATGATAGTTTTCAAAATTAAAATTCGTCTTTTAATATTTTCTCATAAGTAATTTGCTTAACTTATTTGAAAATATGTTATATATAAATTATAAGTTTTTCTTGAAAGTAAATATAATGATTCCATACCTTTTTTGAAAACTCCTTTCTTTCCAGTGGCAAGTTTTATCAGTGAATCAAACTTCATTTCTGCAGATTAAAAGTAGAAATCATATAGAATAAAATAAACTTCCAAGTTCACAAATTTGACAGATGACTAAAAGAGAAATAAGTGACAACAGAATACTACAAGTTGAACAGGCAGAATGATTCAGTTGGCAGCTGAAACCCCCTATATATATTCTTCAAGCCACTCTCTCAATTAAATTGGTCTAAAGTCTATTGGCCAATAAGAATTAAGCTTTCACTTAATATGAGGGATTAGCATGGCTAAAAATTCTAAGCATTATTTGTCAAAATGTGTGAAACTCAATGATTGCTAAAACAACAGTAGAGGATCTTGTGGTGTGTTGTTACAGAGATTAACACTTGTAGCTTTGTTGCTGTACAAACAAATTTCAGTTTCTATACAACACTAGATACTGATGACCTGGAGTAGTCTAATCCTATTTTGGCAGAGTGATCACATGGGCAGTAAGCTAACCAATCAGGTAACAGGTAGAGGATGAACGTGTGAATTCTGGTCAATGTCAGGTATTGGGAGGAAAGATTGGGTCTGGAGACTAATATGAATGTGAGGAGATTAAAAAAATTGAGAAAATTCATCAGTGCCAAAAGCTATCTCATCAAAAGAGAGAGTTATCATATTTTAAAATTTGTCAAAATTAGATTTGCAAATTATGTTCCAAATCCAATTAATTTGTGCTTTATGCTAAAATCTTGATTAATCTGAAACTCAGTAAAAAAGTATGGAACTGATTTTTTTTTCTTTTCACTTTGCAAGTCATTATAAGTTATTTCAGTTTCAATTGTAATATGTAAATTTAATGTATTTTAAGATTTTAATTTAAAATTTTAAGAAATTTTAAGAAAAAGAGTGTCAATTAAACAAATTCAATAAATTTAAATAAAATTCAAAAATTTTCCTTGAAATTTTATTTTTTTAAATTGTGTGGTGAGTAAGGCCTAAAAAAATTAAAAATCTGTTTCTCAGGCCCTCCTGCATGGTCCTTTTGGCTGCCGCATGCTCTCTTTTTATAACCAATTTAAACTTAAAAAAAATAAAAATTAAATGGTTTATGGCTGATATTTTACCCAAGTTGAAAAAATTGATGAATTTGTCCCTTGAGTGCAAGAAACCTTTGCAATGTTTTAGCATTGTAAAGCCTTCTTGCACTCAAGGGATGAAATACACCACCACCCATGCCATTCTGTAGATTATGAGGCCTAAAACTTGAACCAAGAACATGAACTTTTGATGGCAAAGAAGTAATTACTGAAATAAAAAATAAAATAAAAAAACGCTTGCCCGCATGCAATTTTACAAATAATGGCCTGAGAAACAGAAGATCTATTTTGTGTGGCCTAATCAGATGAACATTTTCAGATGAGATCAAAAGGAAATAATGACCCAGCTGTGTAGCCAAGAGGGGTGGGGGAGTTGGTTGGGGAGGGAGTTGATGACTCCCCAAACACATTTCCGGAAAAATATTAACATAAAATCCATTTTTGCCTGAAATTTGTAAAATTAGTTCATGTACTCCCACCCTGATATTTCTTAACCCTTTACCTGACGAATCGGCTACATCCGCCTGCGTAATGTTCAAATTTAACAGTTGAAAATAAATTTTTTCCAAAAGTTTCAACAAAACCATATCATATGAACCCTTATTGGAATGAATTCATTGCGATTGCTCCAGTGAGGGGTCACGTGATATGGTTTATTGAATTTTTTTTTTAAATTTAAAAAATAATAAGTAAAATAATTATTTTTGATATCCTATGCATTGGGTAAAGGATTAAGTCATTTTGTTATGATTATTCCTTCATATTCTGGGTACTTTAGTCTTCAAAAAGTACTTGGGGTGCTCCATTTTGGCATAAATGTATTTTGCCTCCCCCCCCACCCCCCCACCCCACTCCACCTCATTTAGCATGGATTTGCACCCACAAAGAACTATATTTTTGAAACAAAGAAATCAGCTATTACATTACAATACCCCATCTCAGACATTTAATTTTTAAGATCAAAAGATGCATTAAAAAATAGGTCTGATGCAAAAAGATTTTTCATTTTGTTTTCATTAGTGGAGGCAGTGTATGATATTTTTTCTTTACACCAAAATAATGTTATCCATTTAGAACTTGTTCAGTGGACATGGAAGGCATGGTCTCATGTATTTTGTAATATTTGTTTGAGCATCTGAATGAGGACTTAATGTAGACTGTTCATGCCATCAAACACACATGATGAATTACATATTTATTATGCCCCCAACTTGAAAAGTTGAAGGGGTATCTAGTTGAGACCTCTGCCCATCTGTCCGTTCTCCCATCCACCCATTCAACCATCCATACCAACATTTTCCCTTGTATCTCAGCCACTGCTACTCCGATTTGAATGATATTTGGTGTTGTGATAGAGTATCATGGGGGAACGATACCTGTATAGCGTGTGTTTCTTCCACACATTTTTTCTAGAGTTATGGCCCTTTTTCACTCTTGATTTAGAAATATTTTTGCATTTGGGAGCATTAGCAGCACTTTGCAATGCAGACCTTGTTTATTGGTGTTTAACCCTTTACCCCACGAATCGCCCGCATACGCCCGCATAATAAGCAAATTCTGCAGTTGAAAAAATATTATTTTTAAAAAATTTTTAACGAAACCATATCATGTGACCCCTCATTGGAACGAGCTAGTCGAGCTCGTTCCAACAAGGGGGTCACATGATATGGTTTTGTTGAAATTTTTTGATTATATTTAAAATAATAAATTTTGATATCGTCTGCGTTGGGTAAAGGGTTAAGGTCACGTATTTCTGTACAATTACTAATCGTGACCACTTATAAATTGGAAATAATTGATGATATCCAGTGCCAGAAGTATTATCCCTTTAATTGGTAGAATTGTCGATTATTTTTGACATTCAGAAAACATAAATGCAGATTTGCCTTGTTACAATTTATTGGAGAGTACCTCTTCTTTTTGCACTCTCCAGTAAACTGAAACTAGACAAATCCAAATGAACTAGATGATTTCATATCCAAGATAATTTGAAGTACATCAGTACAATAAATACATTGAAGGGCTGGTTTATACAGCCCCTCACCAAATGTTTGGACTGTTGTGGGTGGGGTAGGGTGGGGTAGGGTGGGGGGGAGGGGGTGGACGAATACTTTTTTGACCGGATCAAGACCCAGTAATTGTCCGGTCAGAATTCTCTTTCTGTATGAAAACTGAACATTCAAATTTGGTTATTTTTCACTTATTACTTGAAAAACTCAGCATGCCAAATTTTTTTACTTAAATACCTAGATATTTAAGTAAAAAAATTTGGCAAGTGACATCCCCTAGTCTTTAAGACAAATAATTAAGAAGTTTGCTAAAGGGAAAGATTTAATATTTTTCCCAGCAAAACATCCAGGTTAACCTCTCAGTAGACTAAGCTCATCTGACCCTTTTGAATATCTGGCCACTAAAAAAACCCATAAGTTGATTGTTTTTAAAATTCAAGCAACGTTAATATAAGCACTGGGTTTTGGTTAATCTGGTGGATAATCTAAATAACCACTTGAGTGGGTACTGGAGTTTTTCCTGCTCCATCTCAAAATAATTCTTTCTTTTTTTTTATTTCAGTGACAGGTGTTTCACAAGATGTGGACAGGTTATTGTCAACTCAAACAAGTATCATTAGCTAGATTATCACAGCTTCAGTGCAAAAAGTTTTTTCTACAACTGGACATACAAGCAATTAGACAGAAAGATGTCCAACAACTGGTTATTTGTTCTCTTCCAAATACACTATTATCTCACACTGTTAATAGAGTCATGACATTTTCAAGTGACTACTTTAAACCTACTTTATGGTCCTTGAGGGCTCGTAGTTGTTTGTGTCAAAACTTACGATTGCTTGAAGAGTGTGTCAATTAATAAAAAAGCTTATGGAAAAGTAAACTGATTTTTATTTGTAAAATTGACACAAATAGATAACTTTGTTATATTTCAGTAATAAAAACTGTTGAGAAGGCTTTTAAATATGATTATTTCAGAACTGAAATATGACCAATTTTATGAATGGAAGAAGTGATTTGTAAGAAATTGAAAAACAAAATAGAAAAGTTTAACCTTTTGAGTACTGACTTTGATCACTTTCTACTGCATCAATACAGATGCCCCAACATGCTGTTTCTGGGAAACTAGCATGTTACATTCTAAGTGCCATGGCAGTTATTTCTAGGCAAGTCATGGCTGCCTATATAGGCAGCCAAGACTTGCCTAGAAACAACTGCAAAGCTGCAGGATGCAGATTATCCTTAGTTATGCCCTTCAGATATCAGTTGCACACATCAATCGAAAAATATAAAAAGTTTTGAGTCTCCCAATTTTGTAGTAAAATTGGAAGACACTGCAAGGTAACAAAAATGTTAATTGAGGTGGGTGTGGGGGGGGGGGGGGCAATTTTAGTGAGGGATTGCCTGAGAATCAAAACAATTTTTTTACTTAAAGTTTGTGATTTTTTTGATAAATCACAAGAATTTTTATTCTATTAATAAGGATTTAGTCTTTAACCGATATGCAGTTAACAGATAAAGTTTGTACTGGAGGTATGGTGCATGGTTTGGTGTATGCAATTAACAGGATTATTCCCTTAATGATTATACAATTAAGTGGCAACAAATCATAAAACTACCTCATAGATTCATTTCTGTAAAAGGGTCATGCATATTGATTGGAAAAAAGAATAGATATTAGATTTTTTGACATACCTTGTTGGTTTACGTTTTTTTTGGTTGGAAGGTGAAGATTAGGGTCTGTTTTTCTGAACACATTTGAAAGAAATACCAAACTTCATATGAAATATTGGACACAAGTGCATAATAATATTTTGTAGAATTAAGTTTGGAAACCTTGTCAGTTAATTTGTTTGAAGCCAATCTCAAATGAGATTACTGGATGGGATATACAACAATCAAGTGAAGACCTACAGTGACTGCAATCTTATCTGTGTAACAGCAATGAAGTAATACAGTTGTTTTAACCATATAAGATAAAATTGCTATTAAAATAATGACAAAGTACTTTCGGTATTTTGTTGGTTTTTTTTAGTTGCTTTCTATTTGAATACAATCACAAATGAATAGGAAGAGACACAATGTCTGCTTTTCCCTATCCAATAACAGCTACACACTCAGAAATAGGGTTTCCATCAGGACTTGAAATTTGTACTTCCCGATTGCATTTTTTGGCAGACCCAATATCCAGATTTTCACAACTGGGAACCAGGAACATCAGCCTTGTAATTCTTGTTACTTTGATACTATATTTATCGTCAGATAAGTTTGAGGTTTTCTACCATTAATTCCATAAGGGTGTGGGTTGAAAATATTACTTGTTCAACCCCACAGGAAATGTTTTCCATAATGTACCTACTATGAATTTAACCAATTCAATGTTATTTTATATAGCTCTCTCTGTCAAACAAGACTGAATTTATTATTTGCAGCTTGAAATTTTGATATTTCAACATCATTGTGCAGAGGGTTAAAATGTTTTAATTTTGTTAAGGAGGCATTTGGGTTGGGGTGACGAAGAGATATTGGAAAGGAAAATAAAAAATAATAGCCTCTGGAAAAAGGTAAAAATCATATTCCCAATATTTCATTCTTTTAATTGGCATAATAATAATTTGAAATTAACTTGGTTTAATTTAAATATTATAAATAAAAACTTAAGGCCCGACAAAGTGGATCTTCTGTTTCTCAGGCCATATTTGAAAAATTGCATGTGGGAGGGCATTTTATTTTATTTTTAATTATTTCTTTGCCATCAGAAGTTCATGTTCTTTGTTTGTTATGTGTTTTAGGCCACATAATCTACAGAATAGCATGGCTGATGGTATATTTTGTCCCTTTAGTGTGAGAAGGCTTTGCAATGCTTAAAGCATTGCAAAGCCTTCTTTCACTCAAGGGACAAATTTATCAATTTTATTAACTTGGGTAAAATATCAGACATAAACCATTTAATTTTTATTTTTTTAAGTTTGCATTGGTTATAAAAAGAGAGCATGCGACAGCCAAAAGGGCCATGCAGGAGGGCCTGAGAAACATATTTTTAATTCTTTATGCCTAAAATAACCCTTTTAGGAAATAGAAATGTGTATATATGTATTTTCAGTTTTTAGACTAATTTACACAGGAAATGATTGGAGTCATGAAGATTGAAACACAATAGAAATAGTATAAATCTGTTTGGGTTCGGGTTGAAAGACTGCATACTCTTTGCTGAAGGGCAAAGTAAAACTCAAAAGATGGAAGTTGATTAACAGTTTCTAAACAGCTTTCTCAAAAAATGTTTTCATAACTGTTTTTCTTGGATTTGTAATTGAAACTAAACTGATTTGCGATTGCATCCAAGTGGATAATCTCCAAATTCTGAAAACAGCTTCAGGCTCCAGGAGTTGTTCTTGGATTATACATTTTTTAAAAATACAAACTGTTATCTTAAGCAATATTTGTATTATACATAATCCTAAACTCCTAAATCCACAAAAATAACTTCTCCATTAATGAGAAGATTTCTATTTACTTAATTTATCTGAATTGAAATAGAAAGAGAAAATGTTATTGTAACTGGATATCTTATTTTTAAAAGTACTTGGGCATTAATGAAGTTCAATGAGGAAATAACTTATGTAATTTTTTTAATTGAATATATTCAGATGTTTTTGTTATAATTAGTATTATCATTCATGGTTGAGATTTGTTCCCCTACCACACCCACATATTCAGTTTACGGGAAGAAATGTAAGTTTTCTGTGAAAATGTATTTGGTGAGATTTTACATACATAATATATACAAGCATGAGACTTTTGACTAATAAAAAAAACCGAAAATAAACGGAAATTGTGCTTGCATGACAGGAAATGTATCAAAATCATCTATTAGGTCACACAAAATAGATCTTCTGTTTCTCAGGCCACTATTTGTAAAATTGCATGCGGGCGAGTGTTTTTTTATTTTATTTTTTATTTCAGTAATTACTTCTTTGCCATCAAAAGTTCATGTTCTTGGTTCTTGCTAAAGCATTGTAAAGCCTTCTTGTACTCAAGGGACAAATTCATCAATTTTTTCAACTTGGGTAAAATATCAGCCATAAACCATTTAATTTTTATTTTTTTTAAGTTTAAATTGGTTATAAAAAGAGAGCATGCGGCAGCCAAAAGGACCATGCGGGAGGGCCTGAGAAACAGATTTTTAATTTTTTTAGGCCTTATGCTCCCAATTATACAATAACCAGTTTGAATAATGCTTTGAAGGGACTTTTTATTTCTTTGAATTCAGACCATTTTCATGTAAATTCAAAGAAATAAAAAATTTTTTAAAAAATCAAAAAGGCTCAACGAGCTCATTCCAAAGAGGGGTCACATGATATGATTTCATTGTAATTTTTCGAAATATAATATTTTTTCAGCTGCTGAATTTGCATATTATGTGGGCGGATGTGGGCGATTCATTGGGTAAAGGGTTAAATAAGATATAACAGATTAGATGCTTGTATTGAATTTGCTGATTGTCAGTGTAATTTCTCAACATGTTTTATTCTGTTAACAGGAGTTTACTCTATAACCTATATGCAATTAACAGGTCAAATTTGTGCTCAAAGTTTAGAAAATAGTGCTGGCTACAGTGTTTTGGCAGCCTCAGATGGAGAATGGAAGGGGTCTGTATGTGTATTTGGAAGGGCACAATCATTTATAGGTTGTATTTCATCAGCTCAAAATTTATCACACCTTTGATACTCCACTAACCCCCCCCCCCCCCACACACACACACACCCACCCTCCTCCATAGTGACATACTAATATTGAAGTTGTACTTTGCTCTGTGATCCAGATATGTTGGGGTTTATTCAGTTAAGAATTTACATTACAGTTGGTGCAAATAGCCTCCAGTTAAAATGCTAGTCTTTTGCACAGTTTGTTGATGAACTGGAGGGATGAGAGTGATTGGCAACTACATTAGTTTAAAAAAGCTGAAACTCTCATTTTTGACATGAAATGTGGTAAAAATAATGTTTCTTAAAATAAGAGGATATTTTTCTATGGTATCAATTGCCTCATTGGTAAAGATTTCATTTCAATAAATGAGCTAATTAGCTAAACTCTCTCATCCCAGAAAGTATTTGAAAATTCTCTGAAGAAGTCCTGAAAATTCTTGTGTAAAAGTTGGGTTTTATTGCTGGGGAGAGTGGTGTATGTGTGTGGGAGGACACAATAATTTTTTTGAAGAATTTGGAATGTTAATTTCTGATCCCCAGCCAGCAATCAAACTGTCGGCAATCTGGCCTGGCAATCAGGCGTCCAACACCCTAACCACTAGGCCATTGCACACCGTCAAAAACGATTGCTGGAATCTAGCTTTGTAGATGATGGTTCTCATGATTACTTGGTTCACTTTCCTTTTGGTAGCTACATGAAAGTGTGAAATGTGCTTGCTAGAGTATGACGAAAGTGCTCTGGTTGGCTTCAGATGACGACTGGCATGGGACTGTGTATATATATTGAAGGACACACCTCTGAAAAAGAAGCAGAAAAGACACAAGCGCCGCTAACAACCCACAACTTCTCCTCCTTTACCATGGTCTGACACTTCAGAATTCTACAGCTAATGAGGGTCGAAAGGGGCTTGCTCCCCAAATCGTCCCTGCGTGCCTTTGGCACGCAAAACCATTTGATTCGATTTTTGAAGAATTTGGAATGTTCATTTCTGATACCTGACTGGGAATCAAACCATCAACAGTGCCGTCTTGCAATCAGGAGTCCAACAGTCAAACCATGAGGCCATTGTACACCGTAAAAAAAGTATGTGCGTGTGGAAGGCAGGAGTAGGGAGTTTGTCTCAGAGGTTTAAGAAGTCCTGGGAACAGGATTAAAGTCTTAAGTTATCTTCAACTGGTTGAGTGCTAGAAACCACTATCAGGGCTTTCAAAAAAAATGCGGGTACAACAGAAAAAGCCAACATTTTCCTTTCTCATGTTTCCTATTCAGTCAAACACAAAAATAATGAAAAGCAGACGACATGAATAGCAGACGACACTTGCAAAAAAATTCTTGATTAACTATTTTTTTTCATTTTTTGTCTCCAAAACATAGGTTATGACCCCTCATTGGAACGAGCTCAACGATTCTTGAATAACTATTTTTTTTCATTTTTTGTCTCCAAAACATAGGTTATGACCTCCTCATTGAAACATGCTCATTCCAATGAGGGGTCATAACCTATTTTTTTGAGACACAAAATGAAAAAATCATGAAAATTAATTGGCGATTTTTGAGAATAGCACTGGCCAGTTTTGGCCGTTACGTTGGGTAAAGGGTTAAATAAATTTGTTTTATCATTAATTAGTGAAGAGGCCTGTGGCACTCTTTAATAACTTGTAATAAAACAAATTTTGATGAACAAATTCAGAGCACCCGAAAAAATGTAGCCCTCAACCAGTTAATTAATAGTCTCCAGTCTAGTCATCTTTATTTATCATGGAATATGAAAGCCAGCTGGCCATCCCTGGCTGGCCTGCCCATTTCTGCACATTTCACTGATTCGCATGTAGGTGTCCTTATTAGGTTTACTGTCACTACCAACAATACAGTCTACCTATTCATACCCCCATGTTTCTCCCGCCAGAAAAAGGGTTTTCATCCATAGTATCATACTTAATACTGTTCAGTTATAAAATAGGGACCCATGTGCTGGCGCAGGTTGTTTGCATGCATACATGAATGTGCGTGTGTATTTGAGGGCGCATGTATGTACTTGTTTTGTTCTACGCCTGCCTTGGTTCCCTTGTGTCTAAACGCCAAAGCTGCCTAAATGTAAACTTAATGAATTCTTATGATGGAAACAGCCCCGCATAAGCTTGAAGCTTGTTGCTGAATCCATTTCCTCCTGTGTCTATTGTTAAGTAAGCTATACAAGTTTGTATTTTATTGTCTTTTTGTATCTAGATACTACGGAAATAAATACTGTTTAAACTAATAAATTTAATCAAAATAAAACAAGCCTATTAATTATTAAATTAGAATTCATTACATTTAGAGTACACTTTATTTAGGTTACTCTAAGTGGACTTGTAGTAAGACATTTACACACCCCTTGATTAAATAATTGCACTATATGGACATTTCAGAACAGATTTTTCTTGTTAATTTTAATTTTCTGCCTAATAGAACATAATCCTGTTCATTCCACTTATTACCCAGTCCATTTCAATAAGGAATACTTCATCACCAAAGTACTCAGACCTTCAACACCTCCAGCAAATTTTCAGCTTTAGTCTACCTAATCCATCAAACTTTAACTAAGTAAATCACTTAATTTTGTGAAAGATGGCTACAAATTAACAGAAACATTGGATAATTTAATTAACTTGTCCAGATTCCAGATTAGGTGGTGAAGAGAGAAATTTAGCATTTTCAATACTGTACATGAATTTATAATGGTTATTTTGTGAACTACTTAACTCTTGGTGTAAGGCCCCAAAAAGTAGAACTTCTGTTTCTCAGGCCATTTTTTTAATTTTATTTTTTATTAAAGTAATTATTTCTTTGCCATCAAAAGATCATGTTCTTGGTTTGTTTTATGTTTTGGGCCTCATAATCTACAGAATAGCATGGGTGGTGGTGTATTTCGTCCCTTGAGTGCAAGAAGGCTTTGCAATGCTAAAGCATTTGCAAAGCCTTCTTGCGCTCAAGAGACAAATTTATCAATTTTATTAACTTCGGTAAAATATCGGACATAAACCATTTAATTTTTATTTTTTCAAGTTTGCATTGGTTATAAAAAGAGAGCATGTGGCAGCCAAAATGACTATATTAATACCCATTTAAATAAAACCCCTTTTCTACCATTTCTCCCCATTTTTTTTCTTATCTTCATTATTTAGTTAACAACATATACAGTTATCTCTTATTTCCCCTTTTACCAAACCTACTATCAAATCATAACTATAACTTGAAAGTGTAATGAATAATTCACCATTATAGGGTTTGGACGGTAATCTTGATTGTGTGTGTACCTGTCTTCTCAACTGTATTATGTTCAAGTGTTCTACTAGTGGAAACAAGCACGTATAAGCTTACAGCATACTGTTGGATCCACACTTACTATAACTGATATATTTGTATTTATTTGAGAACTGGAAATAAATATTATTTAAACTAAAATGACCATACAGGTGAGCCTGAGAAACAGATTCTTAACTTTCTTAGGCCTAACATGATCAAAATATCTGGGTTGCGCTTTTCACAAAAATCATTATTCATCTTTAACCCTCAATTCTCAGATTAATTTTGTGATAATAACTACCGTATATACATGTACACAACTGCAAATGACTCAATGTGTTTGTTCATCATTGTCAAGATAAATGCAGGCTAAAGGTAGAGTTCTCAAGAAAGAATGCACTTGCGAGCTACTTTTTCAAAGCAATATAATAGGGGCAGTTTGGGACTCCATGGTGACAAGGGTCAAACCTGGAAATAAGCAGACTGTCATCTGCAGAATGAGGTCCCCAGAGGGTGAATTTGATGATGCTAACCTGCATAAATTTACCTTTTGGAACCTCATTCCTAATTAAAGTCTCAAGCTTCAACAGACAAAGGTACCCAGAGGATAAATTGGAGGATTCTAGCCCACTATAAGCGATAGCATCAGCAAATTTACCCTATGGGGACCTCATTCTGCAAATAACATATTGCTTATTTCCAGGTTTGCTAAGGGTTAATTATTTTTTCAGTTTTTTACCTCCAAGACATTGCTTAAGACCACTCTTTGATAAGGGTGGCTGGGCTAATCCCAATGAGGCATTGTAAGCTATGTATTGGAGGCCCAAAAAATTCAAATATTTAATTATTCCAGATATTCTTTTAGTTTAAACAATATTTTATTCAATGGATATGCTGTCTGTTTGAGTTGAACTCCAAAAGAGTAACAAGGTACAGCAGATCACAATATAATATGTATTTAACAAAAAACAAATTGCTAAGTAATGGAGGGATTTGACAGAAAGCTTGGAGCTTATGTAAGTCATCTCCCCAAAGATATTCTTTTTCAAGTGTTGATTTATGGTCACATTAGGTAAAGGGTTAACTGGTAGAGTGCTAAATTATTTTTGGTCCTCAAAATTTCTTGCATCCTTGCCCTGTTATAATTTATGCGAGAGTGCCTGTGGGCACTCTCCCATAAATTGTAACAAGGCAAATCCTAACAGATAAAATAATATCACTTAAAAGATAATATGAAGCACATCCACAGAATATGAAGCCTTTAAATTGTGGTACCAACACGTCAGAATTTATTTATTTTTTGGGGTTAACGACACTTTCGACAGCAAGAGTCTCCTCATGTCGGAATTTTATGAGTGGAGTAAGCCAGAGAGAACCACCGAGCAACTGTCAAGACTCCTCAGTGTACTAACTCCACACAAGCAGTGTTAGCTTTGGTTGAAGACAATACATAATTGACATGCAGTACACCTTAGTACACAATGCCACCATGCCCCCGCGTGGGCAATTGAGATTAAGTGTCTTGCCCAAGGACACAACATGGTTGCCGCAGGTGGGATTCGAACCGAGGACCTCTCGGCTTGCAGCCTGCATCTCTACCTACTGAACCACCGTGCTCCCACACTTCAGAATAAAGCTCAAAAATGAGCTTTCAGCACTCTACCAGATAACAAAAGTTGTTAACCCTTTACCCAACATAATGGCCAAAACCGGCTAGTGCTATTCACAAGATCGCCAATTAATTTTCATTATTTTTTCATTTTTTTGTCTCAAAAACATAGATTATGACCCCTCTTTGGAACGGGGTTGTGGAGCTCATTCAAATCAGGGGTCATAACCTATGTTTTTGAAACAAAAAATGAAAAAAAATAGTTATTCAAGAATTTTGTTTGCAAGTGCCGTCTGCTTTACATGTTAGGTAAAGGGTTAACCCTTTTATGCCTTTACATAACAAATTGGCTATGTAGGTTAAATTTTTCCAAGTCATCAAAAAAATTCCTATTTTTACTGATCTGTATATCTGTTTTGTTTTTTTTTGAGTAATACCCCTTCCTTCCTATCAACATCACATCTAATATTAAAAGTGTTAAGCAGTCTTGAAAAATTGGATTATTTTTTTAATTACATTTTCCATTGTTACAGAAATTATCAGAAACATGTTAATTCCAAAATCAAGATTCATTAATTCTGGAGTACAAATTCCTTAACAAGATAAGTACAGATTATTTACACCCACCCAGCAACATGATTGTACATTATGGAATATCGTCCAACAACTTTTCTTGTTAATTTGAATTTTGTCTTTGAGAAAACATAATCCAATTTATCTCACATTTACACCAGCCTAACCCAGTATTGACCAACTGATCACCCTAGTACTCATGCCTTCAACACCTCTTGCAGATTTGCAGCTTTTGTCTAATCTACTTCTGCTAATTTCTTCCAAATCATCTAATTTGTTGAGAGTTTGGAAATATTTTAATCACCTCCTGCTAAATTAATTGGTGAGGTGAGCGAGAGGATGGAGGTCCTGGGGGCAGCTGCCAGTTCCCCTCCTAGTCCCACTAGTACACCCAACCAACTGCCGGCTCCTGAGCCGGTACTGTTGGATGAGGAACATCTGGTGGAGACTGAGGAGGAACCAGAGGTTGCCTTTTCACCACCTCCCACCCCACTTCCTTCTCTACCGGACAGCCCGGGTGAGTCAATCTCAGCAACACAGCCACCTAAATCAGCAGTCACCGCCGAAGAATTAAGGAAAATAAGAGAGATGGCAAGACGAGCAATTGAGAAGGGAAACCGAATCGCCTCCGAAACTCAGGAGTTCATGGAACAATCCAAGGCAGATCTCAAAAAGAAATTAGACGCAATCCATTTACCAAACTCAACACTAAACTCAACATCGTCGATTTCCACATCACAACCACCTCCAAAGAAAAAGAGCCGGAAGAAGCCTAGATGGGGTTAAGCCACCTCCCTCCTTCCTTTTCCTCCTCCACTGCGCCTTGACATCCAACAACAACAACAAACAGCTAACGAGGGTCGAAAGGGGCTTGTCCTCCAAATCGTCCCTGCGCGCCTTCGGCACGTCAAACCATTTCGTTCTATTGACCAACTGATCACCCTAGTACTCATGCCTTCAACACCTCTTGCAGATTTTCAGCTTTTGTCTAATCTACTTCTGCTAATTTCTTCCAAATCATCTAATTTGTTGAGAGTTAGGGAATGTTCTAATCAAATCTTCCTAAATTAATTGACCAAGCATAGACACAGGCTGGTAAATCAGTTTGCAAGTTTATTCTGGGTTTTGGTGTGGTTTAGGACACAGATGGTAGATTTGTGGTTGGCATGTGTTTAACCCTTTACCCAATGCAGACAATATCAAATTTGCTTATTTTAAATATCATTTTTTTAAATTTTTCCAAAAATTTCAACAAAACCATATTATGTGACCCCTCATTGGAATGAGCTCAACGAGCTCATTCCAAAGAGGGATCACATGATATGGTTTTGTTGAAATTTTTGGAAAAATAATATTTTTCAGCTGCTGAATTTGCATTTTACATGGGCGGATGTGGCCGATTCATTAGGTAAAGGGTCAAATGCATGGATGTGTGTGTGGGGAGAGGGAGGATGGAGATATTTGTATAACAGTATGTATATCTGTATGTATTTGTAGTGAGTGGGTATGTCTGTCTGAGGGTGTGTGTGTGCATTTGTAATTTTCCAAGACTGCATTTTCCATATTAAATTTGTTTTCAATTGGGAATAGCCACTTGTTTGATTTGCCAAATATTTACATTGTTTAGAGTTGTGCAGAAAAATATTCTGATGATGCATTATTACAGAAAGCAGGATCGGATGGGCTTCATAGAGAGTGCAACCCCTCCCTCACCTATACACACAGCCTTTTCCATGGATTTGTTACAGTAAATGGAATGTGGACTTCCAATATAACACTTGCAGGGTGGAATTTCCACCAGACACAAACTCCTTGTCTGTGAAAGTGAACAAGCCAAATTTCCACTAATTCCACTAAATTCCCACTAATTGACCTCCATTGGCTGAAACTGCTTGCCCTTTTTAGGCCTTCTTATATGAATCAACAGTTATTGTTTGGGTGGAAACTCCACCGGGTGAATGTTTCAGGGACAATTCACTTCCCATTAACTGTGCACAGTCCTTCGTGGGAAATCTGAGAAGTGAATCAGTGCTGGTTTACTGGTGTAAACAAGCTCTGTTATACTGGTAAAATAAGAGCTGGTAACCAATGCCTGGGGTGGAAGTCATAAAAGATGGGCAACATGGGTATATACAATTGGGTGGACTTAACTTCATATACATGTTGCATTCTGATTAGCCATTGTGCAGAAAATATGTGATCCAAAACACCAATAAATAAATAAATATGCACGATTACTCCCTCCAGGTCAAACCATGGTCAGTTTGGTGTTTCTTGCAGACCCTCCCCACTTCCACTGAGCTTCTGTTGCCCCCTGTTTTAGCAGCATGACCTGAGTTCAGCAACAGATTCCCAAAATTTATTTCTCGAACTTATTTATCTTGGCTAATGATATGCTAGCATACAAAAGTGTTGTGATGGCTATGACAGCCCTGTCAAACATGGCACAACATTACAGTACTTTATCACAAAAAGCAAGTTTTTACTTGCAGTTAACTGGCAGAATGTGAGAAGCCCATATTTAGACACGACTGAAAAGAGCAGGTGTCTCACCTAATCCTTTATCCTTTGCATATGATATAAATATTTATGTTAAATATTATTTTTTAAAAGTTTTTTAAAAATGTTCCACAAAACCATATCATGTGATCCCTACGGGGAGAATCATGGTACTATAACAAGTCAAAAAAATATATAAATATATTTTTTTGACTTGTTATACTGTTTTGACTTGTTATAGTACATCTACTCCATCTTTGACATTTGGGTAGTCCCCCCACATCCCTCCTCCCCAACACACACAAGCTTTTATTGAGCTTTCACCACATCTGAGGTAAATATGTGCAGTTCACATGTTATTATCATGAAGTCGGAACGGCCATTAATGTGACAAACCGCACAGGTTGAATCACCTACCACATTCTAACCCTTTGCCTACCGAATCGGCCGCATGCACCCACTTAATATACAAATTCAGTAGTTGAAAAAAAAAGATTTTACAAAAATTTCAACAAAACCATAATATGTGACACATCACTGGAACGAGCTTGTTGTGCTTCAATGAGGGGTCACATCATTTGGTTTTGTTGAAATTTTTTTAAAAATAATTTTTTTATAACTACGGATTTTGTATAATATGCATGTAGCTGTAGCCAATTCATAAAAGTAATGGTATCATTCCTTTGGATTTGTCTTGTCACAATTTATTGTAGAGTGTCTGATAACACTCATCAATTAAATGTTACAAGGCCAATCTATATGAACCAATTCCAATCTAGAATGCCATCAGTTAAAAGGAAGAGGTTTAAAAAAGGCCCTGGTGGGTATATTAGTCATGATGGGAAGATATTTTCCTTTCTCGGTCTTCATAGATAAAAGATAAATAAGGCCTAAAGAATCTGTTTCTCAGGCCCTCCTGCATGGTCCTTTTGGCTGCCGCATACTCTCTTTTTATAACCAATGCAAACTTTAAAAAAATACGAATTAAATGGTTTATGTCTGATATTTTAACCAAGTTGGTAAAACTGATAAATTTGTCCCTTGAGTGCAACAAGGCTTTGCAATGCTTTAGCATTGCAAAGCCTTGTTGCACTCAAGGGACAAAACACACCAACACTCATGTTATTCTGTAGATTATGAGGCCTAAAACAAACCAAGAACATGAACTTTTGATGGCAAAAAAATAATTACAAAAATAAAAAATAAAATAAAAAAATGCCCACCCACATTTTACAAAAAAAATGGCTTGATAAACAGAAGCTCTGTTCTGTGGGGGCCTAAACAAGATAAGTATATATAATTCACACCCACCCAGCTACATGATTGTACATTATGGAATATTGTGGAACAACTTTTCTTGTTAATTTGAATTTTGTCTTTGAAAAAACATAATCCAATTTATCTCACATTTACACCAGCCTAACTCAGTATTGACCAACTGATCACCCTAGTACTCTTGCCTTCAACACCTCTTGCAGATTTTCAGCTTTTGTCCAATCTACTTCTGCTAATTTCTTCCAAATCATCTAATTTGTTGAAATATTTTAATCACCTCCTGCTAAATTAATTGACCAGACATTGACTCAGGCTGGTAAGTCAGTTTGCAAGTTATATTTTGGGCTTTTAGTGTAATTGAACTCTTTTCCTAACCTGAAAAGCAGATGACACTTGCAAACAAAATTCTTGAGTAACTAATTTTTGTCTCAAAAACATAAGATATGAGCCCTCATTGGTGATTTTTGTGAATAGCGCTGGTCAGTTTTGGCCATTACATTGTGTAAAGGGTTAAGCCACAGGTGATAGGTTTAAGTATGGTCTGTCTTTAATCTTTTACAGAGATGTAGCTAGAGGGGGTGTGTAGGAGTGCTCTCGAATTATCCCCTAAAATTCCAAAAGTTAGAAATTAGGGAATGTAAATTCAAAAAGGTGGGAATTCAATAATATCAATTTAATTTGCTCTTGTCATAGTTTTTGGGTCAGAGTGATTTTCTAATTTTCGATCAAATTCTCTGACTTTTCCAAAAAGCTGACAAAATTCTCCAAAATTCCAACTCTAATCTGTGACCCCACTGGTTTTACGAATTCATCATTCCATTTCCCTTATGTCAGTCAGTTGGGAGGAGTAGATATTGTTTGAATAGTTGTTAGTCTATAGTCCTTGTGTAGCCTGGTCAGTGTAAGGGAAAACTCATGCACCTACCTGAGGAAATGCCTTTTTCTAGTGGTTAAAATGACTAAATTTAAGCCAGATGGGGCCTCGGAATAAATCTTTGGGGTTCGAAAATTAAACATTTCCCCCCGGGAAGCCCCCCGGACCACCAGTGCCTATACATGGAAAGGGGCTAGCTCTGCTCCACCTTCCCTCAACTCAGGTCTGCTGCACTCTAGACATGCCTATCACCTGTCATGCTGGGACCCCAACCCCTAGTCAAAAATTGGACAGACCACACCCCTCCATTGAAGAACTTTTCACTACATTCTAGAGATTTTACAAAAAAGGACCTGCTCTGTTTTGTTGGGTGGAGCTTTGGGGAATGAGTTATATTTCGGTTTGAAATACACATTATTCTTGCTCAGCAAAACTCTCAAAATAATCTGTGTGTCAACTCATTTTACGGCAGAGATGTAGAAACTACAGTGTTTCTATACTTAGGACTGCTAGTATACGTTTCCATGACGATGTAGCCATACTGACTCATAGAAACAATACTATTAACTCCTAACCTGCTGAGTATTTTCCAAATATTTTTCATCAAATCTAGTCATGGCTGCTGTGAAGCAGCCATGACTAGATCTGATAAAAAATTCATCCAAATTTAACCCTTTACCCAACGAATCGCCCGCATCCGCCCGCGTAATATGCAAATTCAGCAGTTGAAAAAACATTATTTTTCAAAAAATTGCAACAAAACTATATCATGTGACCCCTCGTTGGAACGAGCTCGATGAGCTCGTTCCAACGAGGGGCCACATGCTATGGTTTTGTTAAAATTTTTTGAAAAATTTGAAAAAATGAAATTTAAAATAATAAATTTTGATATCGTCTGCGTTGGGTAAAGGGTTAACTCCAGAAATCAATGGTTAAGAAGTCGATTCAATTTAGAGGTGAAATTGTTGTTAAATGTGCCCAAATTATACCTATTTCAATGGCAAGAGATTTCATTTCCTGGGCAGGAATATCCACCAGCAACATGCAAGGAGTTAACTCTACTTTACTCAAGTTTTTTTTTTTACAGGTATTCTTTTTATATATAAAAATATATTATTATTATTATTATTATTATTATTATTATTATATTATTATTATTATTATTATTATTATTATTATTATATTATTATTATTATTTTTTTTTTTTTTTTTTTTTTTTTTTTTTTTTTTTTTTATACGATGCCATACCTTTTATTTGTATTGTGAACTTGTTGTCAATAAAAGAATACTATTCTATTCTATTCTACAAAAATGTTCTTTCAAATTTAATTATTTTTTCAAGTTTTTTCTCAACTATGTAGCTGATAAGCTCTCAATGAATCAAGCTTGTTGAGCTCATTCCAGTTAGAAGTCACAAGCTATATTTTTTGGCCCAAATGAAACTTTTTAGTTCCATACCGATTTTGTGGTTGGGACAGAGTTAAGGATTTCTGTAATTTATCTGTAATCAAGGAACATGGGTCATGATTTTAAAGTTTTCCTTTACCCAACGTAATGACCAAAACCAGTTGCACTATTCACAAAAATCAACATTAAATTTTCAATATTTTGTTCCCAAAATATAGCTTATGAACCCTCATTGGAACGAGCTCATAGAGCTCGTTCCAATGAGAGGTCATAAGCTGTTTTTGAAATGAAAAGAGTGAGTTATTCAAGAATTTTGTTTGCAAGTGTCTTCTACCTTTCATGTTTGGTAATGGATAAAAGAAAGTCTCAGTAATTTAGAAATCAATATTCAGTATTAAATATTTTACCAAATGTAACTCCAATAACCAGTCAGCACTATTAATAAAATTTCCTGTTTAACCCTTTAACAAATACACAGGATATCAAAATTTATTATTTTAATTAGTGTTTTCAAATTTTTCAACAAAAAAAATCACCCAAACCATACTGTGACCCCTCATTGGAAAGCGCTTGAAAAGCTCGTTCAAATGAGGGGTCACATGACAAGGTTTTGTTGAAATAGTTTCAAAAATATATCTCAACTGTTTAATTTGTAAATTGTGAGGTGGATGCCACTGATTTGTTAGGCAAAGGTTAAATTTTACTAGTTTTTTCAATTTTTCAAGAATATCTATTGTTCAACAAGATACTTCAAAAACTAATACACTTTTGTCTGTTTGCTTTTCTTTGTGGGCTATTGCTTCGTCCTGCAGAATTTTTTCATTTTTTCGTGGCGTTTTCTGATTTTTCATTTTAAAATAATATAATCCAATTGTCCACCCCCTCCACACCCCCCCCCCCCCCCGCCCCAACCCACACACACACACACACACTAGCCCAAAGTGAAAATTTTAACAACTGATCACCAGAATACTCATGCCTTCAACACCTTTTGCAGATCATCAGTTTCAGTCTAATCTATTCTACCTAATTTGTCGAAGACTACCTAATTTGATGAGCATCAGGAAATATTTCCATCAACTGTTAATTAATTTGTCAGAGATTAGGGTTGATAAAATTAGTTTTACTGGTATTTATGCTGAGGGGTTGCAAAGGGAGGTTTAAGGGTGTCACACAATCCCTAATAATTTTTCCAGTCGTGATATTTTCGTCAGGACTGGAGTCTAATACAGTACGTGGAGAGTGGATTTTAACTAAATCCGTTAAACCCGGAGGTTCATTGGCTTCAACTTTGCGTGTGCTTGTTATGCTTTGCAACAAATTTTCACTTATTGCTCGGGTGGAATCTCCATTCTACGGGTGATTTAGTGACAATACACTCCCCAAGTACTGAACATCGTGGAGATGGCTCAAAATAAGCTCTTAGCTTCCTTCCAAATCCTGTCGAGATACCTGTAGTTATTTATTTACTTATTGGAGTTCAACGACACTTTCAACAACCAGGATAACCTCGGTGTCTGACAGTTTTAGGGGTGGAGTAAGCCGGAGTACCCTGAGAGAACCACCGAGAAGCGGCGAGCAACTGTCAGACTCCCCAACGTACTAACTACACACAGAAGGGGTTAGTATTGATTAAAGAGAAGTGCACCATCGATGTGCAGTACGCCTTAGTACACAGCGCCACCGTGCCCCCACGTGGGAAATCGCGATTAAGTGCCCTGCTCAGTGACACAATGCAGTTACCCCTGGCGGGGATCGAACCGTACACCTTTCGGGTTGACGTTCAATGCCGCACCCACTGAGCCATCAGGCTCCCATATACCTATAGTTTCATTCATTTATTTTGATAATATCACACACTTTGCATAATGTGCGGTTACTTTGATTTTATGGTCGAACTTACATTGTTAGTATGTATAATATCAGTTTTGCTGAATAAATATTGTTTAAATTAACCCTTTGAACCCTAATGGTATCTTCCATATCAGTTCAATGGGAGCAACTTGAAGAGTCCATATTCTTTATTTGGGGTAGACCAATTAATATTTTCAACGTGCAGCCTTAGGGCTGCACGTTGAAAATATTGATTGGTCTACACCACACCTTCACTCAAAAGTCAACCTACTTAATGAAATTATGAAGTATCATGTTACTGGGCCGGAAAAGCGGCCTCTGGTGTTCAAAGGATTAAGATATCAATTTTCTCTAGCTGGTAATGATGAACTTTCTTAAAAGACAAGATTTCATACTTGGACTTGTGTGTCAAACAAACATTTGGTCATACAAAGAGAAGTCTGTAGTACCTGACTCGTGCCCGTGGGGTACCAGCATGACCAATTTGGACTACGGGTCCAGTTCGTTTTAATTAAGGAGTTGCGTCACGACTACTCCACGTGTCTTTTATTTATTCACTAATACATTTTCAAGAAGTCTTAGTTTTTTAATTAGAATCCCGACTGACTAATATTCCAACTATGCCTTGACAGGCCGGATGCCAGACTCCCCCCCCCCCCCCCCCACCCCCTCTCCCGACGACAGATTATAAGGGGTCGAACTTTTGAAAATTTGTGAAAATGCCCTAAAATGACCAAATAAGCTCCATTTTGTATGCAAAATGCATCGAAATTCTAGTAAAATGGGGCCAAATTTTCGGGCCTGTGCCTTGATAATGTAGTTGGAATATTAGTCAGCCGGGATTTGTGCCATCACTATCGGTACAAATCACGTTTACACCCCTCCCTCCCTCAATCGGTTATCTTCGCGACGCCCATGTATTTATGCATAAAGCATTGACTCGTTCTATACTGAATCGCACGGTCGATTCGAATTGTACAGATTTTCTGAGCCGTTCCTGCCAGTATCGTTCACTAACTCTGCACACATCACGAATAGAAGGCGAAGCTTGCAAAATCATTTCTTGAAGACCTAATTTTGAGGGCCTAAAAACAAAGCTAATGGGGATTACTGGAGGAGGAGCTCGTTCCAGTGAGGGGTCACATGAGCTTTGTTTCTGGAGCAAAAAAAAAGAAAAAAGAAAATTTTGAATGGCGATTTTTGTGAATAGTGCTGACCAAATGGCCTTTACGTTATGTTAAGAGATAAGTTAATAATTTATGAGTATTCTTTACTTTATTAAACGCCTAAGCATGGTGGGATTACAGAGGGGAAGGCCCGAGGACTCCAAACCTAAAAAATAGATAATACATCGTGTTTGATCGGGTCGGCACCCCCTCCCTCCCCTCTTTTCCGTAAATATTGAGCACAAACGAGCCTATATAAGCATCTCCCCTACTCTCACCACCACACCCCGGCCATTATTAGTAATCATCCTCGTTCTCTCCCCCGTACCTTACATGCATATAAAACTGAATTGAAATTTTCTTGTGCGTATGACACAACATAATTTGTCTGGTAGAGTAATTGGAAGGAAGCATTTTGATGAGGTTATGAGTTACCTCGGTTTTCAAGCTGTGATAAATGGGATGGCATGACCTTAATTGATCCTGACATCCTATATCTCGTCTTATTAAACTGTTCTTTTACGCAATCAGGTGCAAAGCAAATAACAGGTATTCTTTGAAATGTTAAACCTAACAGTAGATAGAAAGAAACACTTCCTTCAATTTATTAGCATCACCACACGATATGCAATCATCCCCACATCAATTAAAAATATAATCGTAATACAAAAAATTCTGAGCTTATCAAAATACACTAGACTCTAGACGTCTCTTAACCCCTATATCCCCAAATTAATGTTACAATTATTTATTTATTTAACCCTTTACCTAACGTAACGGCCAAAACCGGCCAGCGCTATTCTCAAAAATCGCCAATTAATTTTCATTATTTTTTTCATTTTTTGTCTCAAAAACATAGGTTATGACCCCTCGTTGGAACGAGCTCGTCGAGCTCGTTCCAACGAGGGGTCATAACCTAAGTTTTTGAGACAAAAAATGAAAAAAATTAGTTATTCAAGAATTATTTTTGCAAGTGTCGTCTGCTTTTCATGTTAGGTAAAGGGTTAATGTGAAGGACCAGAGTCTTTCCCGGGGGCAAAAAATAACTTTTTGTACCAATTGGAGCACTGTGGGTAATGTTTTAAAGGCTCGAGTACCGAGAAAGTGATGGTATTTATTTATTTATTTATTTATTTATTTATTTATTTATTTATTTATTTATTTATTTCGGTTTATCGACACTTTCGACAGCCAGTGTCACCTCGTGTCGGACAGTTTTAGGGTGAAGGAGAAAACCACCGAGCAACGGCGAGCATCTGTCAGGCTCCCTAACATACTAACTCGCAACGGTGAGCAACTGTCAGGCTCCCCAACATACTAACTCCACACAAGCAGGGTTAGCATTGGTTGAAGCAAGTGCACCATCGACGTGCAGTACGTCTTAGTACACAACGCCACCATGTCCCCACCTGTTCAATAGGGGTGAAGTGTCTTGCCCAAAGACACAACGCGGTTGCCGCAGGTGAGATTCGAGCCAAGAACCTCTCGGCTTGCAGCCTGCACCTCTGCCTAAGCCACCGCACTCCAGTGTTACGATAATAACTACTGTATATAATGCACCCAGCTGCGGGGGACTTAGTAGTGTTTCTACATCATTGGCGGCTGTCTGCATAGGCAGCCAACAATGATGTAAAAACACTGCCAAGATAAATGCAGCATAACGAGTTTTCAAGGAAGAATACAGTTGGGGGTATTTTTTTCAAAGCAATGCAAAGGTGGCAGATTGGGCCTGTATGGGAACTTGAAGGTTAATCCCTTTTAACCATGTGTTACAATGTATTGATAAAATATAGGAAGGGGGTTGGGGCGGAGAACCGGAAATGCTGTCATGTCGAACCATTTCAGGACATGTAATACCTCAATCTCTGAAATAAAAGGTATGCTCCCATGATTCCCATGATGATTATTTTAAATTGGAGAAAGTTAAGATGACTCGATCTTAATTTGAGGACAGGAGCGACGCTGAGTGCGGGGGGGGGGGGGGGGCGTGACCCCCCCCCCCCCCAATAATTTTTCCTGTCGGGTCATTTTCGTCAGGATTGGCTATTAGTCTTGTACTTTCTTACTTAAAAGGCTAGATTTGATACTTGGACTTGTGTCAGATATAGTCCGTCATACAAATGGAGGTCTGTAGTGCCTGATTCGGGCTGTTAAGGGTAGAGCATGACTAATTTTGGAGTACCGGTACGGTACGTGTTAATTAAATAAGAAGTTGCGTTACAACTACTACAGGTATATTTATTTATTCACTAAAACATTTCCAAGAAGTCCGGATTTTTTTTTACTATACCCCCCCCCCCCCCCCCCCCCCCCCCCCCCAGTGGCTACCCCCACCGATTTAAATTCCGGTAAAATGTCCGAAGCGAAACGTACATCAAAAGTATTCTATAAACCACGGCAAAAAATAAAAAATAAACTCTCCTTCAGAAGAATGCTGCCTATTTTCGATATCTGGAGTTATCATTGACAGGTTTTTGTAAAAAAAAATATTTTCTAAGTTCACATTCCGATTATTTTGCTTTTTATTTTTATTTATTACTCATAAAAATTTATTCAATTATAGCAAAAATTTATTCTCAAATATTTGACGTAAAACGACTTATTGATGACAATTTTATTTTCGAGAATAAAAGCAGTAATTGCATTTTTTACGACATCCACTAATTCGAAAAAGTTTTAGAACTTAACTCTTTACCCAACGCAAACGATATCAAAATTTATTATTTTAAATATCATTTTTTTAAATTTTTAAAAAAATTTCAACAAAACCATATCATGTGAACCCTCGTTGGAACGAGCTCGACGAGCTCGTTCCAACGAGGGGTCACATGATATAGTTTTGCTGAAATTTTTGGAAAAATAATTTTTTTTTCAACTGCTGAATTTGCATATTACACGGGCGGATACGGCTGATTCGTTGGGTACATGGTTAAAAGTTAATTTTCTATCTGTTTTTTTTTTTTGTTTGTTTTTCACTGCAAGGGAGACTGTAGATAAAAATCCTCAAAAGTATGAAAAATAATTGAGGTTATTTGGTAAAAAATACTCGATCTAAAAACACAAGCTTAAAATATATTTTAACAGGTGGTAAACGTTCAGAATTAAAGACTCTGTGTTTAACACCAAGTGATGTAGACATCAGCCTCTCAGGTGTATGACAATACAATTCTCACCTTTCTCAACAGAAGCTTGCCTCCCGCAGCTGAAGAGCAATCTCATTTTTCTTCTCACTCGAAGTGGGCCGCTGACGTTTCAAAAAATTATCTGACCAAATGTTTGAGCTTCAGCAGTCGACTGTCCGACTCAACACCATCTATCACACTAAACGGATGCTGGCAGTATCTGTGGAGATGATAGAAGATAACGATCTACTTGTAGTGATACCCGTGTGTAATATAACCCCATCTACGGGGGAGCAATCAGAACAATTTGTTGGTAACATGAGAAACAATTATATTTAGTGCTGTTACGACAGTGTTTATCATAAAATGCTTCCACCCACCAATTTAATATATCCCGTGATCCCACAGAGCTTTATTGCCACTTTAATATCTCACTGATCTCACCAGTTTTATGACTTTGATAATAAAATTAATCTAATTTAAACGTTAAAAAATTAACTTGTTTAATAAGTCACACCTCCATTGGAATTTGATATGGATCTTCCTGAAGTATATTCTTACAATAATCGTAAAATCTCGTGTCCTTTTCCAGTTGTGTGTTTTAATAATTTCACAAGTAAAAACTTTGTTAGACATCACAATACTCTTACGAAAGTGATTTTATGAATCACTTCACTATCACATCCATAATTATACGTAGCCATAAAGACGAAGTATAACGGAATTTGGACAGCATAATTTGTGCTTGATTCCATTATAATATATATATTGAGTGATTTGTTTTTTTTATGAAATATCGTGCCCTGAGTTCCAATATGTTCTGTGTGCCTACTGGCACATAGAACACATTCGAACCCAGGGGACGATATGTTTAGAATCAGCTAACCATTGTTAGGGGCAGATCCAGTATTTGTTGTAAGGAGGAGCGGGGGCGTTAGTTATAGAGGTTCGACTATCATTTTTAAATTTGACAGTATCATTTTTTAAATATGCAGTACCCCATCCCTTCCAAATCCTACTACTTCACCTTCACCAAACCAGAGCAACGTTCAGGAAACGGACCATCCGGACTCTGAACGAGGATATGGACCTTGGAATGGTGTCGGCACTGAGATGAAGTGACAACAAACGCTGTGTGGTATAGACGTTCGAAAATGGATAGGCCACGGACATTTGGACGTTGAGGGGATCATGGAAGAATGAGAAGAAGTACCTACTGGCACCCGCAGATCAGTCCGCCAGGTTGAGGTCCTACCCTAGGGAGCAGCCCCCCCCCCCTCAATCCAGTAAATCCTGACATTACAGCAACTCAGGAGACTACTCTAACTCCAAGCACATCACCAAGATCTCCACCCCCGAAAGGAGAAAGCCTTCCCCTAGACGTCGCCACCGCTAGTCCGTTTTGTGGTATTTTTGAGCCCATTGTTTTCTTCCTCACGTAGCATAAACCAAATCAAAAGACGCAGTGGGGTTGGTAGAGGGCGACTTTCGGTGTGCTAAAACCTTTCGGCAGCAGGCAGAGTGATTTGTAAGTCAGCATCAGATGGATTAACATCAACCCATGCCCTTCATCTTGCTGGACATGTGGGAGCATGAGGACTACCCGAGGATTCCCGAGCTTCAGATTTGCTTGTTGATTCCTCAGTAATGAATCCTCTTAACTCCCCTTAAAATATCTTTTCTCAACAAACTGAGTTGAGATTATTCAACAGTGACTTTAACTGGTAGAGAACTGGAGGTCCATATTTGGGCTTTACTCGGAAGTGTCGGTACCACATCTCAAAGGCTTTATATTTTGTGGATGTTGTTCATATCACCTTTGAAGTGAAATTATTTAGTCCGTTACAATTTGCCTTGTTACAATTGATGGGAGAGTGCCAATTGGCAATGATATGTGAACAAAATTTTGATAACCAAAAATAATTCGGCATGAACTGGCATCCGAAACATTGCAAAGCGGGTCAGAAGTTATTTCTGCCTGAAAACGGTTGACAAAGATGGTTATAAAGATAAGATCAAATTTGTTTTGTTTTTTTTGTCTCAGTCTTGGGTGCTTGGAACTGCTGCCATGTAAAGAAAACAGAAACTTTAATTTCAGTACATATTTTCTTAGTTTTCCAAAATATAAAGTTCTGCTGAAAAGTCAAAAGAGTTTCTTTTTTTCATTCATTTGTCCAGACTGAAAATGGTGTTCATTAAAAATGCATACTGAAGATTCATGTTTTCGTAACACATGATATCCATGGCCCGCGAGAGGAATTTCGGGACGCACATGAGTTACGGAGCCTGCCCTTTGATACTTTCTATGGGGGGGGGGGGGGGGGGGGGGGGGGGCACGAGAGGCGTAACCAAAGGAATGAAGGACATCCGCGAGTTTTGCAGTACAAATCTGGAAATAATTCCGAATTTGGACAGTAAAAATCACCATTGCCATCAGTTCCTGCGTGAAATGAATGAAATAATATAAGGCAATATAGGTTGATTGTTTCCACGGGGCCCTCAGATTTCCTCTATAAATGACTGGAGATTTTTATACCAATTTAGAGAGCAAGTTGTTTTGCTAGTCCTGTGCTAATTCTGAATCCACGGGACCAATCTTTCGATTCTGAGGCGAGCTATCGAGCTTGCTCACCATTGTACCTGTAGTTTTTATCTTTTTGTGAGAAGACAGCAGCGCGCCCTAGTTCCACCTTGTGAACAATTAACCGTTACCTAACGAATCGGCTGCAACCGCCGCAATATTTAACCCTTTACCCAACGTAACGTTCCAAACCGGCCAGCGCTATCACAAAAATCGCCAATTAATTTTCATTGTTTTCTCATTTTTTGTTTCAAAAACATAGGTTATGACCCCTCTTTGGAATTAGCTCGTCCAGCTCGTTCCAATGAGGGGTCATAACCTATCATGAGTGAAACAAAACATTTAAAAAAATTGTTATTCAAGAATTTTGTTTGCATGTGTCGTCTGCTCTTCATGTTAGGTAAAAAGTTAAAGTGTGCAGTTGAAAAAAAATAAATAAATAAATTCGACAAAACCATATAATGTAACCCCCTCATTGGAACGAGCTCGTTCCAATGAGGGGGTCACATGATATGGATTGGTTGGAATTTTTTTAAAGGATTGTGTGGGGGAAAAAATAAGAAACCATGTGTTTTCTGTAAAGGGTCTACATCTATTCGTGGGAAATAGGCCAAATTATACAATGCGTGCACCAAAATGTGAGCAATACACCATGAATTATGCCGGACTCAACAATTGCGCGCCTCATTTCAAATGTTAGCAAGCAGTATACAGCGCGCATCCCGTTTTCAATATCCAAAAACTCTGGGACCAGGGGTTATTACCTTGGCCCTGGTGATATCGTGGTTTTCATTTTGATCAGACAGTTTTTCGGCCTGTATATTACTTTCAGTAAATTACGTTGAACAGAAGTTACACAGTGGCATTGGTGTACATTAAAAGTGTCAAAACTTAGATATAATGTCACCTAATCTAATCAAAGATACCTAAATAATTAACCAAAAATCAAAATAGACTACCTATGACACCTTCGTAGTCAATGCCCCACACAGAACTGAATATCTATCTGTCAGTGATCATCACAGATCGCGTGAATGTTCATTGTTATCTGGCATGTGCAATGTCAAGCGCATGTTTCGGAAGGTGGCAAAGTGATCATGGGAAGCGTGTCTCTTGTCCGTGGGGTGTTTTGTCGTGAGGGAGATAGAATGAACAATTAACTGACGATTATAGCATTTGGAAAGATACCATCAACAAATTAGTTGAGCTGAAGTAAGTTTTAAATACAAACAAGTGTCTTAACCTATTAAAAGATGAATGTCAAGCACATATTCCCCTGTCCCCTATTCTAAGTACACGAATCCCCGTTGAACTCACCTGGCGAGATGTGTTCGTCTCAGCGGAACTCTCGCATCATGCATTTTCAGTATATAACAATGTGGGTTTTCAATAAATAGATAAAGTATGGATATTGTACATTCATTATTCGAGGGTGGGGTGTGTGACGGTGGTGGTGCTGGTAGGAAGTCGGTACAGGGCCCTGCGAATCACATAGTTTGGATTCGAATCGAATCGAGTGTATTATTCGAAATCGAATCGTACCTAGAATCGAATACAGGCGTCTTGAAGTTACGACTGATAAAACATTCCAACTATATCATTACGGGGCGCGTGGCTCAGTAGGTAGAGGTGCAGGCTGCAAGCCGAGAGATCCTCGGTTCGAATCCCACCTGTGGCAACTACGTTGTGTCCTTGGGTAAGACATTTCACCCCCATTGCCCACGTGGATCACGGTGGCGCCGTGTACTAAGGCACACTCTTCGTCGATGGGGCACCTGTCTTCATCCAAAGCTAACCCTGCTTGGGTGGAGTTAGTATGTTGGAGTAAGTATGTTGGGAGAGCTGACAGTTTCTCGCCGTTGCTCGGTGGTTCTCTTTGGGTACTCCGGCTTCCTCCACCCGTAAAACTGTCGTGGTCATGATTAGCCATGGTGCAGAAATATGTGACCTTAAACACCAATAAATAAATAACTACATCATCAAGGCATGCCTTCGACGAAGGCATGCCTTCGACAAAGGCATGCCCTGATGATGTAGTTGGAATATTACCCAGGACGGATTTTTGTTCAAAAACAGAAACGGGTGCGAGAATTCTCTACTGGGCACTGCACGGGGCTAGCCGCTAGCAGCCGTGAGCCCATCGTCGATATTCCCTGGAAACTTTAAAGTTTCCTTCAGCAGTTGTAGTGTGTTCTATGTGCCAGTAGGCTGCCAGTAGGCCAGTAGGCTGCCAGTATAGGTCAGTAGGCTGCCAGTAGGCCAGTAGGCTGCCAGTAGGCCAGTAGGCTGCCAGAAGGCTGCCAGTAGGCCAGTAGGCTGCCAGTAGGCTGCCAGTAGGCCAGTAGGCTGCCAGTAGACCAGTAGGCTGCCAGTAGGCTTCCAGTAGACCAGTAGGCTGCCATTAGGCTGCCAGTAGGCCAGTAGGCTGCCAGTAGACCAGTAGGCTGCCAGTAGGCTTCCAGTAGGCTGCCAGTAGGCCAGTAGGCTGCCAGTAGGCAACTAGAACACATTCGATCTCAGGAGACGAAATGTAACAGGGTATAATGTAACCGGACATAATGTCACAATACAAAACGTCAAAGGACATATCGTCACTGGGTCATGTTGTCATGTGGACAAAATGTCACAAATGTAAAGTAACAGTTAAAAAAAAACTGTCATCATAATTTAATTAATTTATAAATTGTCATCATAATTTAATTATTTTTTGGGTACAATTTTTCTTTTATTTACAATCCTTTTTTGCAGAGGTAGGACTCGGACTCGGTTGTGTGAAGTCTGCAACTGAAGCCTGGAAGTCTTCAGTGTGTCCCCATTTGAAAAGATCTACGCCCCCCCCCCCCCCCCCCATGCATCTATTACTCCAACAGCACAACCCCATCCACCCACACCACATGTTTTATCATGTTAACCCTTTACCCAACGAACCGCCGCATCCGCCCGCGTAATATGCAAATTCAGCAGTTAAAAAAATATTATTTTTCAAAACATTTCAACAAAACCATATCATGTTACCCATCGTTGGAACGAGCTCGTCGAGCTCGTTCCAACGAGGGGTCACATGATATGGTTTTTTTAATTTTTTTTTAAAAATTTGAAAAAAGTATATTTAAAATAATAAATTTTGATATCGTCTGCGTTGGGTAAAGAGTTAAGTTCAATCTCACTCAGAGACATATACGATTCTCTCAGTACTTCAAACAAATTTGTGGGTGGCAACTTTCTCACTACAAATCATGTACTTTTGTTCAATAATACTCTTGATGACGTTCGTACCCTTGTTGCTGTTGCCAAGAAATCACGGGAACATCTTGTGAATCTGTCAGTTGAATAATAATAAAAGACTTGTTTTATCCCATTATATATTACAAGATAAAAGCAAAGAGATTAATAAATTCGCCACCCCAAACAATTCACAAATTTTGAAAAACGTCTTCATGAAATTATTTGTCCACTGAGCACATGTCACTGCAGAAAGTTTTCAAATCTAACTTTATGAACACCAAGGACGACAACAGCCGTAAAACCACGGGAAGAGGCTCAACTATTAAGTGAATTAATAATACCACACCCTCTTGTGCAGTAGCCTTGTCAAATACAAAACTTGAGAAGTTTAAAAAAATTTCCCAAATCGCAGAAAGCCAAGAACAATGTTCCAGCTTTTGCTTGTCAGACAAATTGCCAAGAACAATGTCCCGACTTTTTCCGATTTTCATTGTCAGACAAATTCTCAGCATCCTTCTCTCGACCAAATTACACACGTAGAGAGGAAGATGAGAAAGCGTTTCTCGGGAATTTCGTCTTCTTTCCCCTTATTTTCTCCCTCCCTTACTCCCATTCTTGTTTTTCATAGGGTCCCTTACAAACATAACGTCCCGGGGCGTGGAGCAGTGCTAGTTTACTGTGGTAATCAGGCCTGTTTCACCGATAAAATACGACGACCCAATTACCAAAATCATGAGGCGGAAGTGGTATAAATTATTGGCTCGCCGAGCTCGTTCCAGTGAGGGGTCATAACCTATGTTTTTGAGACAAAAAATAAAAAAAAATAGTTATTCAAGAATGTTGTTTGCAAGTGTCGTCTGCTTTTCGGGTTAGGTAAGGGGTTAAGAAACAAGATTTGATATTTGGATGTCTGTCACCCCCCCCCCCCCCCCCCCCCCCACACACACACACACGTACAACCCGCACGCCCGCACACAGTTTGTCAAACAAATAAAGTGAACCAATTCTAATTACGTGATAAGGTTACTTGGCCTACATGTTTTTATCCACAAATAAATTTACAAGAACTCTTGGAATTTTTAACAAATAAATAATTTTCCAACTGCACATTGAAAGCGTACCTTCGTTGAAGACATGCCTTGATGATGTAGTTGAAATATTTTCTCAGTCATCATGCACAGCCGAGGCAAATCAGTTTTCCACCTCCTCCCCGGTCGGTTTGCGAAGCCCCTGCTCAGAAGCGAACATGAATAATGCTTTGTTTTCATCTTATCGTGTTAAAATGCCACAAAGTGGTCATGCTAACCGAGATTAATGAAGATCATAAAGACAGTGGTATATTTGAGACACTATTGAATAAAACATTTCCGTTGTATCCTTAAAAAAATTACCAATTTTGAAGCAAAGATGTGCTCTATCGTCTACCAACACAAGGACATGACGACAGGGGGGGGGGGGGGGGGTCACCCCTCCCCCCAATTCTGGTCAAAATTTCCTATAGTTGGAAATTCCGAGGGATTTTAGAGCTTATTTGGCGATGCTGATGTCTCCAATACTTCCCAACATTCCAACAGGTTTCAAATCGGCAAAAATTCCAAATTACTATTTACTATTACGGTGTGTGCAATATCGAGCTCCATAAGTATCCATAATGTCAGTCGGTACTAGATTTCTATAGTACGTTTACTTGTCGTAATAACAAAAATCCTCGAAATGTACTTCAAGAAAATCACATCATGTAAAATCGTTATCCTGAGTTAATTCCATCATTCACAGTTACAAAATGATGAAATATCGAAAATTGATCATTCCAGCATAAGATCTGATTTAATGTTAGGACAGTGTGAATTGTTCAAAGTTCTAAGCTTGAGCATTTGTTCAGCAACACATTCAGATCCCAGAATAATACCAAATAATAATAACCTGATAATTCTATCATAAATGTGTTGGCATTTCAGTAACTAAAATCAATATTATGCCCCTTTTCATGGCTTCATTTTCAAAATTTTTCTTGGTAGAGAATTTCCAACTAGGGGAGGGACCGGTAGGTGGGTTTCCCCCTCCCGCCCTAGTTGGAAATTCACTACCTATCCCCCCCCCCCCTCCCCAATCGCAAACCTCTAGCCACGTCCTTGTCTATCAAGGGCGATACACAAAGAAATTGTTTGGCAAAGAGGACGTTTGTGGATTAATTGTATAAAAATAAAAATAAAATAAATAAATCCCCGCAACGTTTCGTTTCACTTTATCTCAACGTTTGTAGAGGTTGAAGTAACGAATTGCACTGTATTGATATGGAATGGAGAAACAATAGGCATCGATGTGCCCCACTGAACCGTGTAACGCGTAATCATGTCCAGTTAATGGAAAGACGTCTGGAGTCCATAGCCAGAGGGGCTTGTCTGACTGTGAACATACTGACCACCCATGTTCTGACATAATGTCCCACGAGAAGGTGACCTGACCCTAAAGAGTTGATTCCATGTGACGGATGTCCAATACCAAGAGATGAAAAGGACACACAGGTTGCTTTCACAGCAACTCACATCCTCTGTATATATTTGTGATTGAAGAGGAATTTCATACTCAAAAGTTGTTTTCTTTGAAGTGACCATCTGGTCCACATCTCGACCAAATTTAGAAACAGATCGAAGCTTCTTTGAGACATATTTTGGAAGTTCTGTTATTTTGAAGAATGATATTTTAAGGGCCCCGTGAAGCTTCGAGATTCGATTTCGAATCTTAACCCTTTGAACTCTAGTGGTATATTCCAGGTCAGTTCAATTACAGCAATCAGAAGAGTCTATATTCATTATTTGGGGCAGACCAATCAGTATTTTCAACGTGCAGTCTCGGGCTGCACGTTGAAAATACTCATTGGTCTACCCTACAATATTTACTGAAGAGCCATCCTATATAATGACGTGTTGACGTATCATGTCCCTGGCAAGTAAAGCGACCGCTGGGTTTCAAAGGGTTAAGTTGGTATTCGGTTTGATTCACGGGCTACTCGATTCCTTTTCTCTCAATCTTTCCACTGGTATTTCACTTGGTATCAGTTATCCTAGTCGTCTCACAAAACGTATTTCTATTTTGTTTATTAAGGTTTAACGACACTTTAACAGCCAAGGTTATACCGTGTCGGTGACAGTTTTACGGGCGGAGGAAGCCGGAGTACCCGGAGAGAACCACCGAGCAACGACGAGCAGCTGCCAGCTCCCCGACATCGTAACTCCGTACTGCAGCACAGGCAGAGTCAGATTGGTTGAAGACATGCGCACCATCGACGTGCAGTGCGCCTTAGTACACGGCGTCATCGTGCCCCCATGTAGACAATCGGGATTAAGTGCCTTGTGCCAAGGACACAACGCGGGATTCCGAATCGATCGCTCAGACGGTCACCCATCCAAGGACTAACCGGGCTCGACGTTGCTTAACTTCGGTGGTCTGACGAGAACCGGTTACCTCAACGCCACCGCCCCCTCCCTCCCCCACAAAACGTATAAATGAGATAGAAATTGCATATCAATAATGTTGAAAATAAAGACTGAGTGTAATTTTCGCTATACTAACATCAAAAGCACCTGTACCCATGCCACCATCAATGCTCATTCCAGTTTCACATTTGTGACATATTGTCCATATGACAACATGACCCAGTGACGATATGTCCTTTGACGTTTTGTATTGTGACATTATGTCCGGTGACATTATACCCTGTTACATTTCCTCCCCTGAGATCGAATGTGTTCTAGGTGCCTACTAGCAGCCTACTGGCCTACTGGCAGCCTACTGGCCTACTGGCAGCCTACTGGCCTACTGGCCTACTGGCAGCCTACTGGCCTACTGGAAGCCTACTGGCAGCCTACTGGCCTACTGGCAGCCTACTTGCCTACTGGCAGCCTACTGGCAGCCTACTGGCCTACTGGCAGCCTACTGGCAGCCTACTGGCAGTCTACTGGCCTACTGGCAGCCTACTGGCCTACTGGCACATAGAACACATTGGAATTCAGGGGACGATTTGCACCGAAAATGCCAAACATCCTTTAAAAGAGGAATTTCCACACAGAAAATAACGCAATTATATCAGTTGAAAGAGTCCATATACATTATTTGGGCTTTGGTCAAGTAATATATCCAACGTGTAGTCTTGGAATTGCTTGCTGAAAATATTGATTGGTCAACCCTGAAAATTCACTCCACATCCATTTGCTTGAGGAAATTGGGACCTATTATGATTGCGGAAGGGAAAAACGGCCCTTTTGGTTTCAGCGTGTCCACCAACAGTTACTACTTGAAGAATAGATCTCGAACTAATAATAATAATACTTGGACCTTCCACTGATTTGACGGAGTTCTCTAACGAGGAGGCCCCACCAAGCCCATACCCCACCGGGTACTTCCTTCTTCAGTCTCCCCATAGTCTCCCTGAGTCCATACATGAACTCTTCCCCCATTGGTGCTTTCACAATCTCTCTAACTATAATGCTGACACCTTCCCCGTGCCATCCCTAATCCACTTATCTCTCATGTTTTCATCCAAAGTCTTTCATTAGTTTCTGAAAGAGTTTTATTCAAGACAAGTATTTGGGCATTCTCAAATGAAGTGTTCCTGGGTCTCTGTTAGTCTTGAGCTACACATTTCACACCCTCTTTCCTAACGCTTACCGCCCCACCCTCCCCCGCCTGTCTCCAGTGACTTGACTCTCACTGCGCATAACAACGACCCTGAAAGTGCTGCTTTGATGATTATGAGAAGACAATTCTAAAATAAATTTTAATATTACATGAATATGAATTAATTTCTCAAAGATAATCATAAACAGGTTAAAAAATCGTAATTGGTAAAGCTCAGAAGTGGATAAAAATACTCTATGGATCTACTCTAGCTGTCGCATAACATTTTAACCCTTTACCCAACGTAACGACCAAAACCGGCCAGCGCTATTCTGAAAAATCGCCAGTCAATTTTCATTATTTTTTCATTTTTTTTGTTTTTTTTGTCTCAAAAACGTAGGTTATGCCGCCTCATTGGAACGAGCTCGTCGAGCTCGTTCCAATGAGGGGTCATAACCTATGTTTTTGAGACAAAGAATGAAAAAAAATTAGTTATTCAAGAATTTTTTTTGCAAGTGTCGTCTGCTTTTCATGTTAGATAAAGGGTTAAAAAATTTGAATGCCTCATAAAATTAAAATCTGTAATCATAGAACTTAATAGTTAAGTATTACAGTTCATAAATTATCGATAATCCCACAATCTTAAATATTCTTAGCGCCTTAATTACAATACTCTTCCCACTTGAGTTTTATTAGTTGGAAAAATATATAATTTTATGAACTCTAATCTCGTTAATTTGTTACCATTAACTGTTAATCTACAATTTGAGGAGTGAGGATTACGATTTTCAAAACCATAAGATGGACTGGAAAGATTTTAGCTCTCGGAAATCAGGTTCCTAATATAGTTTGCCTGCATTTTTGTGTCTGGCCCCAACATGCACCCCAATAATGAACTGTGTGTACGACACAAATCCAAGTATCAAATCTAGTCTTTTAACCCGATACCGACGTAACGGTCAAAACCGGCCAGCACTATTCACAAAAATAACCATTCAAATTTCATTATTTTTTGTCTCAAAAACATAGATCATTTATGACCCCTCATCGGAACGAGCTCTGCGAGCTCGTTCCAATAAGGGGTCATAAGCTGTGTTTTTGACGCAAAAAAATGAAACAAAAATGGTTATTCAAGAATTTTTTTTGCAAGTGTCGTCTGCTTTCCGTGTTTTCGTGTTAGGTAAAAGGGTTAAGACAGTTCATGATTACTAGCACGAGAAAACCGACATCTTGGACCCCCCAAATGTCCCCAATTCAGACGAAAATGTTCCGACTGGAAAAATTATTTGTGGTTCCCGTTACTGGATGTTGTGGTGAATTAAACATTTTCTGTGAGAAAGTGGCTCTGTTAACAGGGTACCGTTCCATAATACGGAAGAAAACTAAAATGAAAATTTAAGCTCACCTGTAGTTTATATTGGAATAGATCATCCTTTCTGAATTTCCACATTGCCTAACATAGTTTTACGAACACATTGCCGTGTGTATGGGGTACAGCACTATAGAAAAGAATAAAGTTATCACGAAGTCACAATTACTTTAGTTTGACAGTTTCAATATTTCATTTAGCATATAAAGATATCACTTAAGATGTCATATCGCGGTTTAATGATTTTTGTTGTCCCGTTAAACGGTATTGATGGGAAGCTGTTTGTTTTGGTAAATAAAAAAGGACAATATATTTCAGACAAAATGATGAGCCCTGAATGTAGGGTGACTTCTCACCTACTTATAAACTCAAAAAATTGGTCTACACCTTTTGTCAGTTGTGCTTTATTAAGATTTAAATGTTTATCTGCACCAGGTATATACTTTTTTAATGATGACAAAAAAATCCCTTAGGCTAGGGAAGTCTATCAATGCTTATATGGTCAATAAAGTACCTCATTACGATCATGTTACCATGCTGTAATGACTGAAAACATACGGAAAAGCTGGGCAGCAAATCTTCCGTTGGTACACATCGACGCATTTCCTCGAGGAACCCAAACTGATTTTTAAGTTTATTCTGGTGGGGGAACATGGTTACATGGAACTAAATATACACATGTTTTGGTTCTTCAATCTGTCATATTAACTGGACTGTCAAAGCCTCTGGACATATATATATTTATTTATTCATTTATTTATTGGTGTTTAAGGTCACATACTTATGCACAATGGCTAATCGTGACCGTGACAGTTTTACGGGTGGAGGAAGCCGAAATACCCGGAGAGAACGACCGAGCATCGACGAGCAACTGTCAGCTCCTCAACATTCTTACTCTGTTCAAGATCCGCCCAAGCAGGGTTACAGCGGTAGAAGACTTGTGCACCATCGACGTGCAGTACCCCTTAGTACACGGCGTCATCGTGCCCCCGCGTAGACAACCCGGATAAAATGCCTTGCCCAAGGACACAATGCGGGTCGTCCCGGACGGGGATCGGGGGATCGAACTCGGGACCTCCAGCATAGAAGTCCAACAGTCTACCACTGAGCCACCGCGCTCCCGAGCCTCTGAACATTGTATAAATTGTAAAATATGAAGCAGGGCCAGGTTGGAGTTTTAAAATGGCGACGAAGCAACGTCAGAAATACGTTTTCAATTGTTCCATTACGCATGCGTCGTTAACCCTTCACCGAACACACACGATATGAAAATGTATTATTTTAATTATTTATTTGAAAAAAATTTCAAAAGAACCATATCATGTGGCCCATCATTGGAACGAGCTCGCCGAGCTCGTTCCAATAAGGGATCACATGATATGGTTTTTTGAGAAAAAAAAAATTAAATATGTTTTTTTCAACTGCTTAATTTGTAAAGTAAGTGGGTGAATGCGGCCTTTTCGTTAGGTGATGGATTAAGTTACGCGACCACAGCAATTTTCATTTTAACAAGACAGACAACTCCATGGAATTGCCTGGTTCTGGATCACATGAAGACTCATTTGTTTTTGTTCTTCGATGGGTTTTGGTTCCACTTCGAACCAAATTTGGCGCGGATTTCTCTGAGAGTTGGTTTTCTACTGAGATGCAAATTGGTCACCTTTACTCGATTATTATTTTTTCCACTAACCGCTTAGGTCTTCACAAAACAAAGGTTGGCTTCAGAAAAAGGTCTTTGTGCCTAATACGGGTTCGTTTGATGTGGGCCTTCGCGCTCGAGCTGGAGATGAACCTGTACCAATGACCCAGTACACCTATAAGATACCCAAATTGACAACAAGGGTCTCTCGGTGGCCGAGAGGTGTGCGTGGTTCAGGAAACTTTCACTAGTCGGTTGGTGTCGAAGGAAACTCTCTCGTCGTGGGTTCGAATCCCCGCCATGCCATTGACAACAATAAATAAGGATCTTATGGCTTTTTCGATATCTCTGCTTTTTTCCATGGCTGACACGTCAAAACCAGATGTAAAAATATAGTATATTGTTATTGAACTGGCAGCCTCTGGTCTATTAACATTGTACTGCAACTTGAAAAAAGACGATTTTGGGCGGGAGAATGAGATGAGAAGAAAAATTTGCTCAGTCTTTTTGTTCAGCCCAGGATAAGTTTCGACTTTCAACGGGTTTACATGAATGTGCCCTAAATGGTATGCTATCTTGTGAAGACTACAGTTACTACTACGAGGAAGGTTCTTGGAGTGGAGCTTTCACTTTTCCACAGAAAGAAAGAAAGAAAGGTTGGGACTGTTAGTTCACAGTTTCATTTCCTTCCTCAGCTTGAAAGATGTGGGGTGGGGTAGTTAATATGAAGTGTCAGAATTGTCCGCGTCATTGCAATCAACTCAACCTTGGCAAAGGCCGGCGTTTTTCACAAACTTGACATTCAAATTTAATAATTTTTTTTTTATATTTTGCCTTAAAAACGTATCTTATGGCGCCGTCATTTGAATGCTCGTTGAATCCGTTCCAATAAAGGGTGGAAAGATATGTTTTTTAAGGCAAAAAACTAAATTTTTTTGTTATTGAAAATTTTATTTTTTTAAGTGTCGTCTTCTGTTGATGATAGGTGAAGAGTTAAACAAACGTACGTTGTTAACCCTTTACCCAACGCAGACGTTATCAAAATTTATTATTTTAAATATAATTTTAAAAAAAAAAAATAAACAAAACCATATGATGTGACCCCTCGCTGGAACGAGCTCGACGAGCTCGTTCCAACGAGGGGTCACATCATATGGTTTTGTTGAATTTTTTTTTTTTTTTTCAACTGCTGAATTTGCATATTACGCGGGCGTATGCGGCCGATTCGTTGGGTAAAGGGTTAAACTCATGTGGTATCTTCCATGTCAGTTCAATGGTACCAACTGGAAGAGTCTATATGTATTACTCGGGGTGATCAATTAATATTTTTCAACGAGCATTGGATTTTAAACCGCAAGGGTCCACGGTTCGATCCTGACCAGCGGAAACTGTGTTTGTGCTCGGGCAAGACACTTACTCCCGACAGCCCACTTGGAGCCACGGTGGCGTCGTGTACTCAGGGGTGTGGCTAGAGGCTTTTGATTGGGTGTGTAGGGAAGTGAGTTTGCAGCTAGGGAGAAGCACCGAGAGAGGCCCCCCTCCCGGTCTCTCCCCTTATATATATAGTTGGAAATTCACTACCGAGAAAATTTTTGAAAATGAAGCCATGAAAGGGGGCATAAAATTGATTCTAGTAACTGAAATGCCAACACATTTATGATAGAATTATCAGGTTATTATTATTTTGTTTTATTCTGGGAACTGAAGATGTGCTATAACAAATGCTCAAGCTTAGAACTTTGAACAATTCACACTGTCCTAACATTAAATCAGATCTTATGCAGGAATGATCAATTTTCGATGTTTCATCATTTTGTAACTGTGAATGATGGAATTAACTCAGGATAACGATATCACACGATGTGATTTTCTTGAAGTGCATTTCGAGGATTGTTTTTATGACGATAAGTAAACGTACTATAGAAATCTCGTACCGATTGACATCATGCATACTTATGATGCTCGATATTGCGTACACCCTAGCTGTAAATAGTAACAGTTGGAATTTTTGCCGATTTCAAACCGTGTTGGAATTTTGGGAAATAAAGAAGACACCAGCATCACCAAAGAAGCTCTAAAATACACATATAAATGGAATATCCAACTACTCATGACTTGCCATCCGAATTCCCAACTATAGAAAATTTTGGCCACGATTGGGGGGGGGGGCACTCCCACACCCCTTGAGTGTACCAAGGCATACTGCACGTCGATTGAGCACTTGCCTTCAACCGCTGCTAACTCTGCTTGTGAAGAGTTAGTTGGTTGGATAGTCTGACAGTTGCTAGCCGCTGGTCCGTGGTTCTCTGTAGGTACTAGGACTTCCACCAACAGTAAAAAAAAATATCCGGCACAATGTGACCGTGGCTTTTGAAAGTGTCGTTAAACCCCAATAAACAAATCGGCAAATTCACCTAGAGTGCATTTACTTTTTTTGAAATTACAACGCATCATGGTCCTGGACAGTGAAGCGGTCCTTCGGGTTAGAACGATTTAGGGTGTAGATTTACCTTTTTTTACTTTTAACCCTGACCGCGCTGGCTCAGTCGGTAGAGATGCAAACTGCAAGCTAAGAGGTCCCAGGTTCGAATCCCACCTACAGCAACCGCGTTGTGTTCTTGGGCAAGACACTTAATCCCAATTACCCACGTGGGGGCACGGCAGCATTGTGTACTAAGTCGTACTGCACGTCGATGGTGCACTTGCCTTCAACCAATGCTAACCCTGCTTGTGTGGAGTTAGTACGTTGGGGAGTCTGACAGTTGCTCGCCGCTGCTCGGTGGTTCTCTCCGGGTACGCCGGCTTCAGCCACCCGTAAAACTGCCCGACACGAGGTGACCCTGTTGAAAGTGTTGTTAAATTCCATTAAATAAATAAATAACTTTTAATCCGCTGAGTATTTTCAAGATATTTTTCATCAAATCTAGTCATGGCTGCTTTACAGCAGCCATGACTAGATTTGATGAAAAATTCATCTAAATTTAACGTAAGAAATCACTGGTGAAAAAAATCCATCCAATTTACAGAGAAACTTGTACTAAATGTGCCCAAGGTATAATTATTTCAGTGTTGAGAGAAACCCTGTCCTGGACAGGAATATTCATCAACAGAATGCAAAGAGTTAATTTAAAAAAGTTCAGTGAGTAAATTATATTCGATACATATAATAGTTTAAACAATATTTATTCAATAAGTGTGCTTTTTGTTACAGGGTTGAATGGGGGCGGGGCGGGGGCGGGGGCGGGGGGGGGCGGTGGCGTTGCGATAACCAGTTCTCATCAGATCACCGAAGTTAAGCAACGTCGAGCCCGGTTAGTCCTCGGATGGGTGACCGTCTGAGTGATCGATTCGGACTCGCGCGTTGTGTCCTTGGGCAAGGCACTTAACCCCCATTGTCCACATGGGGGCACGATAACGCCGTATACTAAGGCGTACTGCACGTCGATGGTGCGCTTGTCTTCAACCAATCTAACCCTGCCTGTGCTGCAGTGCGGAGTTACGATGTTGGGGAGCTGGCAGCTGCTCGTCGTTGTTCGGTAGTTCTCTCCGGGTACCCCGGCTTCCTCCACCCGTAAAACTGCCACGGTCATGATTAGCCACTGTGCATAAGTATGTGACCTTAAACATAAATAAATAAATAAATAAATAAATAAATAAATAAATAAATAAATAAATAAATAAATAAATAAACTAACAAAAGACCACATTAGTATGTAAGGGGGGATCTGACAGAAAGCTAGGAACTAATGTAAGTCATCCCCCGATATACATAATAGTCATACTTGACTTCGCTGTTATAACAGCGTTAATGAAAAATAAATTTAGTCTCATAATATTATTATTTCGTATATCACTTTCAAAGAAATTTAATATAACTTTTCACAACAAACTGCAAATTATACAAGTGTATTATTTTCAAATTGTCTGTAGAATAAGAAAACTTCAAACACCAACTTGCACTTAGGAAATTAGTCTTACCAACATTTATTCAATTCAGAGCAATATGTTTCTCTCAACACATTTAAATTAGCTGAAGCTCCATCATATGGGTAAATGATGGTATCTCTTAATTTTGAAAATTACCTGGGTGTCTTATAAACAAATTGGTGTTGATTTACACACCCGACAAAAGATCATCCCCTGCAGCAAATCTTTCAACGTGTTTGGTTCAATACCGGGTTAGCTGCAATCTGCGTGGTATAATTTAATTAAGTTAATTGGGACAGACTGATAATTCGTGAAATTATTCCAATTTGTCAAGACTAAACGACCCCACGAAAATGTTAGGTCAGTCAACAATAACATAAACTGATAATGAAGAGACATCATCATCATCATCTCTCTCTCTCTCTCTCTCTCTCTCTCTCTCTCTCTCTCTCTTTCTCTCTCTCTCTCTCAACCACACCCCACACCCACCTTTACGTACACCCTCAGTCTCGTTTAACCCTTTACCCAAACCTAACGACCAAAACCGGCTAGCGTTTTTCTCAAAAATCGCCAATTACGTTTCATTATTTCTTCATTTTTTTGTCTCAAAAACATAGGTTATGACCCCTCTTTGGAACGAGCTCGTTGAGCTCGTTCCAATGAGGGTCATAACCTATGTTTTTAGGCCACGACTTACATAAGCTCGGGGAGACGACTTACATAAGCTTTAGGCTTTCTGACGAATCCATCTTTTCGATAGCAATAAATTTCCTTGTCTTTACTTGTTTCGTGTATAATACCAATACTGTATCTTGTGTTGTTCCGATTTTTTGTTACTCAACTGTTATTGTGAAATGTATTTACTTATCAACTCTTGAATAAATATTGTTTTAACTAACCTATGTTTTTGAGACAAAAAATGAAAAGAATTAGTTATTCAAGAATTTTTTTGGAAGTGTCGTCTGCTTTTCATGTTAGGTAAAGGGATAAATGCCACTGCGGAGACGTTGTTTCTGTCTTGTTCTGGGTGACAAACAAGTCCCCATAAAATCGGGAAGACAGACATTAACCCACACCACTTAGTTTTTACGGCGATCATTTTCTGAAAAGGACATGTTATTCCAGGTGTATGGATAGGATTCCACCCCACTCCCGACACCCTCCTCCCCTCAGTCAAAAAATCCACAGCCAGGAAACTGCCTCTCAGTCGAATAATTAGGGAAGCAGTTTTCCTGGTTGCCAATTGGGCTTGGTCGAGATGACAGTTGTCCAGGCTTCCAATTCGACTGGTTTGAAGGGTGGCAGTTGTCTGACTGAGCATTTTTGGACTGGGCACTTATTCTACAACTGTAATTCCAGCTGATCAAGAATTTCCTCTACCCTATGAAAATGCTCAATGTTTTGCAGGCAAACTTGACACACGTTTTGCATCACAAAGTTTTACGTTTGAATTCTTTTCAGTTTCCTCTTTCAATTTCCTCTTTCTGGGGGTTTGCAGGGAAAATGTTATATGACCACTGGCATGCAGTTCTACCAGAGGCGGTGGAGCTAAGAGACACAGGGTTACGTGTCTCTCCACTTTTTTCCACAGATATTTTTCGCAGTAACACAATGAGTTAACCCGTTACCTAACATGAAAAGCAGACGACACTTGCAAAAAAAATCTTGAATAGCTAATTTTTTTCATTTTTTTTTTTTGTCTCAAAAACATAGGTTATGACCCCTCATTGGAACGAGCTCGACGAGCTCATTCCAACGAGGGGTCATAACCTATGTTTTTGAGACAAAAAAGGAAAAAATAATGAAAATTAATTGGCGGTTTTGGCCGTTACGTTGGGTAAAGGGTTATAATGGGCGCATGCAAACGTGTCCATATACAGACATTAACATTATTTGCAAATCCAAACAATATTTAGACAAAGAATACCACTTTCGGTCGCTTAGGTCCGTTCCTTCTCCTTCAACTATCTTCCAACCCGAAGGCTGGCCTTTGGGTTGGAAGATGGTTGAAGTACAAGAAACGGACAGGCATATTCATCTAAACGAGAGGCAAAAGCGAGTCATTTACATTTACCGATACACGATTGTAACCTTTCTTACACTGGGTCGAACGATGGTAGCATTGTAAATTTGTGCCCCTCCACTTTTATCGAGCTTCCGCCACCCCTGAGTTCTACCGTAGCAGACTGTTAACCTTGTAACTACACCCGTGTAAGGAAATTACCCTACTAAAATTATAACAATTTTGAAAGGGATCTTTTTCTGTTTGCTCTTAGATTGTAACGGGGCGTTAATTTGTTCCACGCGTCACCACTTCCAAAACAGCCTCTTTATTATAAATGATGACTGATGAAATCAGTTCTCAAAGTTATTTTTCGAAAAGAACCGTGTCGAAACTCGCTAATATTCTGAACAGTTGGAAGATGCGGAAGCTCTATTCGTATACAGTACGTAAATATCTCCCGGGGCTGCGAGCGAGGGCGTAAGCAGGATAAATGAAGTTGGAGGGACAGAATATTTTTTCTGCTGCCATCAGCAGCAGAAAAATATTTTGTTCCCTCTACTTCATTTCAACTCATGTTCGGTCCAAAATATGTATCCCCTAATGTGAAGGACCAGAGTCTTCCCCAGGGACAAAAAATAACTTTTCATACCATTTGGAGCACTGTGGGTAATGTTTTAAAGGCTCGAGTACCGAGAAAGTGATGGTATTTATTTATTTATTTATTTATTTATTTATTTATTTATTTATTTATTTATTTATTTATTTATTTATTGGTGTTTAAGGTCACATATTTCTGCACAATGGCTAATCATAACGACGACAGTTTTACGGGTGGAGGAAGCCGGAGTATCCGGAGAGAACCACCGAGCAACGGCGAGCAACTGTCAGCTCCCCAACATGCTAATTCCACACAAGCTGGGTGAGCATTGGTTCAAGAAAGGTGCAGTACACCTTAGCACACAACGTCACCGTGCCCACACGTGGGCACAGTGGCGGATACCGGAATTCTCTAAGGGGGGGGGGGGGGGGGGTGGCGAATCGTGCAGATGCCGAAGGCATCTGCCGCGAGTGCCGAAGGCACGAGCTTTTGTAGGGGGCTCGGGGGGGGGGGGAGTTCTCCCCCCAGAAAAGTTTTGGAAATGAACGACCAAATGGGGCATTCTGGTGGCTTCTGGGGTGCAAATCCTCTTGAATTTTTGAACGGCTAATTAACACTTTTTAAACAGCATATTTCAGAATTTCAAATTCTGTCATACGTTCATGACAGAATTAGAAAATTTGAAATATGCTCTTCAGATCCGTTTACCATAATATTGTATTTTGGACACACTGTTTACAGTCATAACCGACTTGACCTCAGGAGAACATTGCGATCTGCCAGCGTTTGAAAGTTTTCAGCAGTCAGCCCTCTAGGCTCAGGTACCCCATGACTATGCCAGTTAAGATTCTGACCCATAATTGGCATAGCCATGGGGTACCTGAGGCTAGGGGCATGTAACACCTCAAAACCATGCTGTGTCGGTGACGCTATAAATGAAGGCGACCAGTAGACAATTTTTGCATAATTTCAACGGTATATTTGTTTTCCATAGCGAATGGTGATGGAGAAAATAAATGTCGTTGTATGTTTTTATTACATAGGATACAAGCAGGGGTGGCGGAATGTTCCATAAAGTGGTGGTGGTGGTGGTGGTGGGGGGGGGGGGGGGTACCGGGACGGATTTATTATTCTGTATGGGCCCCAGGGCCGTAATTTCCGTTCAAAAATTGGGGGGGCTACATCTTGGTTGGGCATTGGCAGATGCTGAAAGCATCTGCAACGAGTGCCGTGGGCACGAGTTGGATGAGAAGGGTTTGTGGGGAATTGGGTTCTCCACACTAAAAAAAAATGTAAATTGACTATCAAATGGTGCATTCTGGTGGCCTCTCTAGATTTAGAAATTTGATATTCTATCTCCAGTGTGCTAGGGGTAATAGAAACTTTTTAAATTAATTTAGACTAAGCGAGTAAAAATTCATCAATCGTTTCTTCATTAATAAGCCTATGCTTTGAAAAATGTTGGTGGGTGAAAAGTTATTGGTGGGGGGGGGGGGGGGGCTTGAGCCCCCTGTCCCCCCCCCCCTCCCAGGAATTACGACCCTGATTCCTCTAAAAGTTTGGCAGGGTTAACTAAAACAATCCCATGTCGGTTGTTAATTGGACGTTGGATAGATATAATACTCGTGAATTTCTATCTATTTAGGGGCACAACTGAACACAATAAAACATCCTGAGGGGCTCCAGAATCAATCTCAGTGCATCGAAATTTCAAAATTTCCTCGGGTCAAGTCCCCCGGACCCCTACCAACAGGAGAGGACTATGCTCCTGTTACCCCCCCCCCCCCCACAACCTTCAACCCTCTGGATATGCGTTCCACATATCGCGTAGTGCCCCCCCCCCCCCCCTTCAGTTCATGTATTGTCCCCAAATGAAAATCCTGGACGCCCTACATGCGAGACAAACACGAGCTAAGGGGGGGGGGGGGGCGACCGCCCCACCCACCCCCACCCCCTCCCCCTTGTATCCGCCATTGCGTGGGCAATGGGAGCGAAGTGTCTTGCCCAAGAAGGACACAACGCAGTTACCACAGGTGGGATTCGGAATGAGGACCTCTCGGCTTGCAGCCAGCGCCTCTACTTACCGAGCCACAGCGCCCCCATGTGAAGGTATAACTTTAGAAAAATGACTCAAGAAGTACCAGGATGAGAGCACAGCCTAGCTTAGAGTCGTTTTAATAGGGGGTAAGACTCCCTTGAGTTTGTAACTAGCGGTGGGGTGGGGGTGGTGTGGAAAAAGCTTTCCAGGTCTTCACATCTCAGAATTTTGCATCCCTAAAATTTGAGCTAGGTAACCAAGGTAACAATAATTAGGGTTTCCACCAGAGGAAAATAAATGTGTCCGATATGAAAGCCCATTAGAGGGGTGATATTGCCTGATATACTCGAAACACATTTATTTTACTCTGACGTTCACCTGAATTCCAGGGTTCAAAAACCTCCATCTCCCTGTTTCTGAGCGGATATTTTGAGGTTTTTCATGTACCGATGACTGTCTACCTTATCACCGACACAGATATTACGACAGGCAATCTACAAATCTACAACCTAACCCCAATGTAACTAAATCCCCTACGATTTTACAACTTAGCTTTAGAAAAGCTCCACTGACATTCTGTCATGCGACGCTAATATTGTTAAGAAATTGTGGCCCGGACAAACAAATATCAGTTTTTCTTAGTGTCACCTTATCATAGGGCCTGTGACCTTGACCTTGAGTGTCACATACCATATTATAATTCGCGACACACTGTCTTTTTATATAGCATATTGTTATACGTTTCATTAAAAAATATTTAGTGGTTAAGAAATTACGGCCTGGACAAACAAATGTCAAAGTTTTTCTGAGTGTCACATTATTATAGGGCCTGTGATCTTGATGCTACGGCCTTTACGCCGGCAGTGCGGTGGCTCATTTCTAGGGATGGTCCAACTCTCAT
>CM062291.1:87565172-87583539 GCA_031216915.1 Pictodentalium vernedei
TGGTGCAAAAGATGTCTTTGTGTGTTTTTCTTGCAACTTATTTCTTCTCAGCGACAGTAGAATTTTCAGAACAGCCTTCGACAATTAAGACAAATAGATGCATTGGATACCCCCACCCCACCCCAACCCACCCCACCCCACCCCACCCCACCCCACACACACACCCACCCCCCTCACAACACTATCTATACCTCATCTCTATAAACCGATTTCTTTGGGGGATTATTGTACCGCCGCCAGTGTACGACACACTCCCCACAACAGATGTTTTTTGTGTGCTTTTTCTTGCGACTTATTTCAGCCCAGCGCCAGGAGAAATTTCAGAACAGCCTTCCACACTTAAGACAAATAAATACTCCCCCCCCCCCCCCCTCCCCCCCGCACGCACACGCACTATTTATCTCTGTAAACTGGTTTCTTGGGAAGGTTATAGGACCGCCGTCAATGTAGGACATTCTTATTGTTTCGTGTTTCGTGGTAATTTCAGCATATCATGATAGTAGATAGCTATGTCGGAAACGTTTACCTTCTCGTCCCCTCATGTCGGGCATCAAAGGCTTTGGGTCTGGTTCGGCATAAGAAAACTATCCCAAATAAAGATCGACACACCTTGCAAACGATACCAGTTTTCTTCAACATCACGTCACTACTTTGTAATTTTCACAGATACCAGTAACACTGTTTTTCGAATTTATTCTTTTGGCAACACGGTGACAGTTAACGAACAATGTAGATATACCAGTTCTAAAACAGTAAGAGAAGCAGTGGCTTTCGGGGTAATTATGGTGTAAGATGGTCAGCACGATTTTCACGCCCGACATTTCTGTTGGAAAACGGGTATTAACACATCAAGGGAGATAATAGTAGAGAATGTCAAACCCTTAGCAGTTGTCTCCCATCGGAAACTTAATCCCCTCAACACATTCATTTGATGAAAAATTCATCCAAAGCAAACTCGAGAAATCATTGATTAAAAAATTCCATTCAGTTTACTGGAAGAAAAATGAATTAAATGTGCCCAAATTATCTTTATTTCAGTGGCAAGAGAAATTATTTCCCGGACAGGAATATCCGCCAGTAGCATGCAAACTCTTGTCTCCAAAATAAGTACAATTTGGGAACATATGATAAAATTTTCATCCTGTAAATTGAATGGATTTTTTCACCAACGATTTCTTATCTTAAAATTGTATTATTTTTTTTCACCAAACCTAGTCATGATTAGATTTGTTGAAAACTATCTTGATAATACTCAGCGGGTTTAACCCTTTAACCAATGCAGACGATTTCAAAATTTATTATTTTAAATATCATTTTTTAATTTTTTTCAAAAAATTACAACAAAACTAGATCATGTGACCCCTCTTTGGAACGAGCTCGACGAGCTCGTTCCAAAGAGGGGTCACATGATATGTTTTTTTTTTAATTTTTCGAAAAATAATATTTTTTCAGCTGCTGAATTTGCATATTACACGGGCGGGTGCGGGCGATTTGTTGGGTAAAGGGTTAAGAGTTAATAGACTGAGGAGAGAGAGAGAGGGGAGAGAGAGGGCGGGGGGGGGGGGAGGGGATGTGTGTGATTTTTTAAAACAAAGTGTCATTCTATATTTGCTTATTCGTGGATTCGTTTTCTTGGTGTATCAAATAGTTCCCATAAAGCAACACCCAGGGCATCATTTTGGACCGCTGTAGTTTGAGAATGATTGTTTTACGAAGTCGAAGTCGTTGATAACGATGGCCCCGCATTGTGCCACTGGTCGTATGGAAGCCTTGTTTGGTTACATGGGGCGTATTTATAAACCATGGGGATTTTACAGTGAACCTGTTTACAAAAATTATGCGTTTACTAGCATGTGTGGCAATGAGAGATGTATATTGATTAAGTTTCATTTTCTGTCAGAGGTCACGCCAAGAAATCTAGTGGTGTTGCTAAGTGTTGTTTAAACTGAACAGCTGAATGTTGTTGTACTGGTGATTCTCCTGAAGTGTGTTTATAGGCATCTGTTGGGTTAATGCACAGTTGTAACATATTATCTCCCTTGATGCGTTCACTGGCGTACAATCTGCCTTTGCTATCATTCAGTAATGTAGCTTCAAAGTTTCAAGACGTCCAAAAAGATAATCTTCTCTAGGACTGTCGTGTCCTTGCTCACTTTTTGAATCAGTGGTTCATATAGTTTTGTTCAACTTTACCATAATGTCAATCAATACCTCCATCCTTAACCCTTCCCGTTATTAGATGGTCGAGATGTCGACTCCTTTAGTTTCTTTGGAGAGAGCGCGAAAGTCTAGAAAATGTCTGTGCCGCGAATGTCAGCAGAATGCGTATGAAAAATGAACACTCGCAGCTGGTGGTGGTGGTGGTGGTGGTGGTTGTGGTGGTGGTGGTGGGGAGAGGGGTGGGGGTGGGGGTTGGTATCTAGTAAAGGTTTAGAAACAACGCTTTAGCAATGTTTGATTTTGGCTGGGAAAATATTCTCTCTCTCTCCTAACTATGATGGTAGATAACGTATGTACACGGTCATTCCACACTGATTAAAATATCTCTCTCTCTCTCTATCTCTCTCTCCCCTCCCCTCCCCCCCCCCCCCCCCACTCTCTCTCTCTCTCTCTCTCTCTCTCTCTCTCTCTCTCTCTCTCTCTCTCTCTCTCTCTCCTTCCTCCCCGTCATATCTCTCTCTCTCTCTCTCTCTCTCTCTCTCTCTCTCTCTCTCTCTCTCTCTCTCTCTCTTCCAAACTCTTCTTCATGAGACATGAGACGAAGACGAATATTATCATTTCTTCGTCAGAGTTATGTTAAAGTTCAGTAGGAAAACATAGTATGAAAAGATTTGAGGAGACATGGGATTCCGTGCATGCGTACAGTGGTAGACAAATGTTGTTGGATATAAAGGAGAGGCCTCTGCGGGGTTAGGTGGGGGAGACAGTTCTACATAGGTGTAATCCTCAGATTGCAATGATTGCTGATTTCATCGTGGAAGCGCTTGAAGTATGTCTGGTTCTACCTACCCATTCACTTACCCCCTCAACGCCCAAAATACACGTTAATGGACAGATTCCACTTTACTGGTATGATAGGACCCAGTATCAAACACCTGGTGTTTCACTCCTCTGCAGTGGGAAATATAATTGCAAACGATAGGCTGAAGTACTTTTGGTTTTTTGCTATAATCACGATCGATGTATATATAATGGTAGTGACCTTAAACCCCAGTAAACGAGTGAGTGGTTCGAAGCAATGTTAAAAGAACTTTGACTCTGCTGCATTACTAGGGGGTATGTCCGTAAAACGGAGGGTTCTCGCAACGTCAGAATGGACAATGTGTGTGATGTACGGGCGATTCTTTACTCCAGAAAAATGACGAACCGGATTCAGAATGTTTCAGAGGTTGGATAAGAATATGGACAGGGCTGAAAAATGAGAGCGTATTTGGTAAAAATTTACAATTTTCGATATTGAGCTTTTTATAAGCATGTCTTTCGATGAGAAAAAAATGCTCCTCTTCGTAATCAGCATGTACTAGATTTTATCATAGGAAATTGACATATATCGTCCCATTCTTGCCTGAGATATTTGTGCTTGAAGTTTGGCACGGGGCGACCACTTTTCGTCACCAAATGAGTACCAATCACAGTAAGTAGTTACTATTTATAGTAACTTTGTATGTTGTGGAAAATGTTGAACCGGAAAGGCTAAGTGAACAGGTCTAAAAAATCGTCTGCACAATCATCACATTGTCACAAACTGCAGCTTATCAATGCTTTATTTATGTTGATGGGAATTTTTTTTTCAATTGAAATGGTATCTTTCCCCACCATGTCTCCCATAGTATTTTTCAATTGGCATTGTCGCCTCCTCTATAAACGGGAAATATAAGGGTGCTGAAATTCATTTTTTTTCCTGTTTAATTATGTGTTATTCAAATGATAAGATGAGTTGGCTCAGTAGGATAAAGCGCTCAGTTCTCTTTGGAAGAGTGCGTCACCCACTGAGATCTGGGTTCAAAATCCGTTATCGTTCAATTTTAGTTGTATCCAAACATATAAAATTTTTGCTATGTTTTTGTTGCAATCTTCATTACGCTGTGAATATAATCGCAAATTTGTCTTTCAAATGTTAGGATACTCAACAATGCCGAGGTTGAATGAAATTGTTGAAAAACAACCCGTTGTCCAAAACAAGACGGGGAATTTTTGTACATGAATCTGAAAATGGCTGATCTGTCACAAAAATTAAAAAATCAAACGGGATGATGATGATTACCTATCAAAGCATTGTGTATTTTCATTACTGTTATATGCAAACTAAAATCCATTCCTTGAACATAAATATTGAGAATACTGACTACTGCTCTTAATAAATAAATCAAGTGACGAACTGAAAGAATTATAATTTGATCAGGGCATCCACCAAAATTCTCCCAATCATGGGTTTCATCAAGCAGATGTTTGTTAAGAAATTATGAAGTACCAAGTTGGACAGACGACTTTGCTTGCCCGACGAAAAATATACACAAGCTTTGGGGGTACCTCGGTTGGTCAAAATCTTGTCCGACAAAAGCATACACAAATTAGAAAGTACAATAAATACCCGAATGAATATATCGGTAAATAAACATGACAAACCTCTAAATTGTAGTTTTCATTCCAAAGTTCCAGGAGAAGTCCTATCTTCAAAGACAAATTTCATATGCCTTGAAAAATTGAACGATTATGTACACTCGTGGCTAAAATTGATCCAAATCATCTGGGCTGAGTGAATAGGGACTCAAATGGGTTCATATTCACTCAACCCAGTTGATTTTGGTTGATTTTTAACGCGACTGATTTTAGAGTGCAAGAGGGTACGGAACAAATTATTCCACCTGCTGAATGTTCAAAATACAGTAGTTTATCAATTGAAAGCATATTTTTAGCGTTTAAGTTTTTCATAAAAGCAATTAAGTATGTTCCAAATAGTTGGGCGATTTGACCGAGCCGTTGGACACCGCTGTCCAACAACCCCCCCCCCCCCCCCCCCCCCCATTTCTGTTAGTTACAATCTGAATTTAATGACAATGTTTCATTACTATCATAAACAACGCAGTACATCTGCGGTATGTCATTGACATGCCCTTAATTTAAACTACCCAAGTAGAAGTACATTGACGCAACATGTAAAGGTGTACATCACGTTGGTAGTACACTTGCTTTCAACCAATGTTGATCGTGATTGAGCCGGTTTAGTATGTTGGAGAGTCCGATTATTACTGACCGCTGATCGATGCATGGTTCTCTCTGGTACTCGGGCTTCTTCCATACGACATGATATGACCTTGGTTTTTTAAAGTGTCGTTAAATCTCAAGTATATAAACAAATAGTGGGGACAGTGGCGACCACAACACACACTTCTTTAAAACACATGCTACATGATTACACAATGTGTTTAAAATTTTGTAGATGTGCTGAGGTATCAATATGCAATACAATCGACACTCTGATTCAAGAGACCATCAATTCCATCGCCAGTGAAAGACAATGACTGCACCTTTTGGGGATCGACTATCTGTTAGGTAACCGGGTGACGACGTCCCTTTCTCCGATCAGGTCAACTTAGGAGAATCAGTTGACTCCGGCCGGCATGATAAAGTATAATCTCCGTTTGCCAAAAAAAAATGTTTAATTCTCACACAGATATTGAGGATTCCATTTCAGTTATTCAGAGAGACACAGAGAGACAGAGACAGACACAGAGAGACAGGGAGATTGAGAGATGACGGGGGAGGAAGACAAGAGAGAGAGAGAGATTTTAATCCGTGTGGACTAACCGTGTACATACGCTTTCTACCATCATAGTTAGCTATTTTCCATGACTTCAGCACATTAGATTGCAAAACATGTCACAAACCTACACTGCAGCCATTCACAAAAACCTTCGAGAAATGCGCTCCAAAAATTGAATTGGGAACAATGTACATTCATGTACACATCAAGGGGAATAACTCAACCCAAGAGAACTGAGACGGCAAGTTTTTGTGCGCGAAAATGTTGTGGAAAAGTCGAAATTAAACTCGTGCACCTGATGTTGAAAAACTGAAAGTTCGCGCAGCAAATTTTTTTTCATAATGCAACTAGAAATTTGACCAAGCCAGTCTTGTTTGACAAAGCTTACTATGCTCCGTCAAACATAACCGAATTGGTTAAATTTCTAGTTCACCAACCCAAACGGCGTTGTTTGTTTTATTGGGGTTAACCCTTTCACTGCCACGCCCACTTTGGCCATATATGGAGGACCTCTATGTACTCCCGTGTGCGAGTAAATTAATAAGAAACTCTATCATCTGATTAATTGTTGGAAAGAGCTCTCTGAGCCCCTTTCCAACAATTAATCAGATGGTAGGTTAGATCTTCACACACACCAGAACGTACAGATAATCATCATAAAATAGGTGACAATAGCCGGTTTCGTCAGCGTAAGTGTTAACGACAACTTCAAGTGTGTTACATCGTGTAAGACAATTTTTACGAGTGAGAAACCAGAGTACTCAGGAGTACCCAGAGAACCACCGAGAGGCATGAGATGCGAACATCTGTCAGACTCCCAAGTTACCAACTTTCTAACTCTGCAGATTTTGCAGCGGCTAAAGACAAACACGGCGTCAGCGTGCCCCTACATGGGCCATTCGGGTTAAGTATCTGGTATTTTAACTACTAAATATAATTTGGACGCAACGACCCTAAATATCGTCAAATTATAATCAATGGGTTCATATTAAAATTTACGCATATATTTTATTATGGTTAATACTTGTGTCCGTTTTTTTTTTTCAACAGGCTCAAATTAGTGGCCTAACACTCAGACAATGACGACATGGGTTCCAAATAAATTATGCCACAAAGTCACAGAGCATACACGTAGACCTCATGATATGCAGGGGCGTCGCGAAGAATACCTGATTTGTCGCGACTGTGGTGGCTCATGTCCCGATTGAATAAATATTCCAACTGCATCATCAAAGCATGTCTTCGTCGAATGAATACCTTGATGAAGTTGGAATATTGAGTTTTTCGAAACTTATTTGCATCGGCTTCTCAATTTGATGGTTAGTTACCACGTATCATACTCCACCGCCAAAACCCCTTTAGCGACACCCTTCTGGGGAAAAATAATTGCTGACTTGGGGATACGAATTGCACAAAACGACAAGTTGTCCCAGCTGGAGGACTCAGCCTCTACCAAAATAAAATGACTAGTCAGTCACAAATGTGGTGGTTTAGGCCGCTCAATCGGCTAGCCAAGTATCATACCTAGCCCAGCCAGCCGCAAATTATTACTTCACGACTTCGGGGCTAACTCAGTCCTCCTATATATGTATATTGAATCATCACGACACTTGGGATATGTCAACTCGCCTCAGTTCACAGGGGTTCGGATTTCCATACTTGAGGGGCAAATATGTTGGGGTGGGATGAAAACGAGTGAAAACATTTCCACAGTCACTGTCGTGATAAGTACACTTGATGTCAAATTGGAAACGAAATCATCATTCGAAAGTCCAACGCAGTTCGAGAATATTAACTTTACGCATCACGGGAGATAACCATGTACAAACAGTTCATTTGACTGATCTGATCTTCAGACTTGGTATGTCTGTTTAAAAGTTCGAAAGCATGCTCGTAGAAAAATTTACGCATCAAGCCTTTCGCTTGTCTGGTCGGTGGAGATGGGCAATATACCGAAAAAACGAACCGATACCGATATCATGGAATACCGAAAAAACGAACGGAACCAATCATAGAGTACCGAAAATGTCCGAATCTTCAAATTTCCAACATTCACTATTTATAAGGCCTTGTTGAGGCTTGATAGCAGTTGAAGGTTTCATTTTCATGAAAGAAGTAGCTGATTTTATTTTCAGTTTTTGTTAACCCTCAGTGGCCTGGGAAACTGTCCTTAATTCTCTCTAGACTACAACCTGTAACAGTGATTTCTAACCAAGTCTTGGTTGCCTTAGCATGCAGCGAAGACTTGACAAGACATCACTGACCAGGTGATTTGTTTATTGTCGGCAGGACCTTCTGAAGATGGCAAGGTCAGGACACATACCCTGAGATTGAAAATGTCTCAAATTGGCCTTTAAATGTTTAAGGTGTACTCAGAAGTTACAAAATTACTGTAAATATGATTTGAGTTCGTAAAAGAATGCCACTGATGAGCTCATTGGCAGTAGTATTTGTGGAGCTTTGGTAGAATGAAACCAGAACAGCTTATTCTGTATTTTCCTGATGTGAATTCCTCTTTGGTACTACAAGAAAATATCAGTCAAGTCAGATACCGACTACCGAACCGATACCGCGGTACAACCCCCCCTAACAATACAGAAACCGATACCGAAAGTAAAATCTACTCTAAACCCTTCGGGTTTTTACAACTCACGAGATTTTCTATATTTTTCCATAACACTGTCATTTTGATTCCAAACCGCTAAAGCTTCTTCACTGGGAGAAGTTTGGCAAACTCGGGTCACTTTGTGGTCATAAGTCAGAGGCTGCGGAACCATGGGGGGGGGGGGGGGGGTGCACAGGAGATACGTACCCCTCCACTTCTTTCCACAGACATGTTGCGGGGTTACACAATGATTTAAAACGGGAGCACGCAAACGTGCCAATATACAGGCATTCCTGTAATATATTATTTGCAAATCCAAACAACATGTGGCAAAATAATCGCACATTCGGTCGCTTCGGTCGCTTCGGTCTCGGTCTGTTTTTTTCAGTTCACCAATCTTCCAACCCGAAGGCTAGCCTTCGGGTTGGAAGATGACTGAAGTAGAAGAAATGCCCAGGACAGTGACACCGCGGCATGCTCATCTAAAGAAGAGGCTATAGTATGTCACAGTGCAATTACTGGTATGCGATTGTAACTTTCCTCCCACCGGGCAGAACTATGGAAGACTTGAAAAGTTGTGTCCCTCCACTTTTATCGAGCTTCCGCTGCCTCTGTCATAAGCTTTTTTCGGACGCCAGAATGAGAAAAATGGATTAGCGATTTTGTGTATACTTCCCCGCACGTGGATTCATCAAGTGGAGGACAGAGGAATCAGGATCGGCCATGGAGGCCTAAATCACCTGCAAATGATCGAGAGAGAACTGCCTAATTCAGCATACAGAGTTACTTACAAAACAGCCTTCGACAATTAAGACACATAGATGCATTGGATATTGGATACCCCTCCCTCCCCCACACCCCCCACACAGCCGCCCACCCCATCACAGCACTATTTATACCTCATCTCTATACACCGGTTTCGTTGGGAGAATTATTGTACCGCCGCCAGTGAACGACACACTCCGAAACAGATGGGTTTTTTGTGCTTTTCTTGCGACTTATTTCAGCTCAGCGCCAGGAGAAATTTCAGATCAGCCTTCCACAATTAAGACAAATAAATTCTCTCTCTCTCTCTTTCTCTCTCTCTCTCTCTCTCTCTCTCTCTCTCTCTCTCTCTCTCTCTCTCTCTCTCTCTCTCTCTCTCTCTCTCTCTCTCCACACTATTTATCTCTATAAAACTGGTTTCTTCGGGGAGATTATAGGACCGCCGTCAATGTAGGACATTCTTATTGTTTCGTGTTTCGTGGTAATTTCAGCGTATCATGATAGTAGACACCTCTGTAGGAAACGTTTACCTTCTCGTCCCCTCATGTCGGGCATCAAAGACTTTGGGTCTGGTTCGGCATATAGAAAACTATCCCAACTAAAGATCGACACACCTTGCAAACGATACCAGTTTTCTTCTACATCAGGTCACGACTTTGTAATTTTCACAGATACCGGCAATACTGTTTTTCGAATTTATTCTATTGGCAACACGGTGACAGTTAACGAACAATGTAGATATACCAGTTCTAAAACAATAAGAGAAGCAGTGGCTTTCAGGGTAATTATGGTGTAAGATTGTCAGCACGATTTCCACATTTCTGATGGAAAACAGGTTTTTAACACATCACGGGAGATAATACAGAAACATTTCACAGGGAGAATTTCAAACCCTGAGCAGTTCGTCTCTTGAGTTCCAATGTCTTCTATGTGCCTACTGGCACATAGAACACATTGGAACTCAGGGGACGAGTTGTCTTCCCTCGGAAACTTAATACACTCAACACTCAACACATTAATTTGATAAAAAATTCATCCAAAGCAAACTCGAGAAATCATTGATGACAAATTGTATTCAGTTTACTGGAGGAAAAATGGATTAAATGTGCCCAAATTATCTTTATTTCAGTGGCAAGAGAAATTATTTACCGGGCCGGAATATCCGCCAGTAGCATGCAAACTCTTGTCACCGTAATAAGTATAATTTGGGAACATATGATAAAATTTTCATCCTGTAAATTGAATGGATTTTTTCACCAACGAGTTCTTATCTTAAGATTGGATTATTTTTTTCATCAAACCTGGTCATGATTAGATTTGATGAAAACTATCTTGATAATATTCAGCGGGTTTAAGAGTTAATAGACTGAGGAGAGAGAGAGAGAGAAATGGGATGTGGGTGATTTTTTTTAAAACAAAGAGTCATTCTGTATTTGCTTATTCGTGGATTCGTTTTCTTGGTGTATCAAATAGTTCCCATAAAGCAACACCCAGGGCATCATTTTGGACCGCTGTAGTTTGAGAATGATTGTTTTACGAAGTCGAAGTCGTTGGTAACGATGGCCCCGCATTGTGCCACTGGTCGTATGGAAGCCTTGTTTGGTTACATGGGGCGTATTTATAAACCATGGGGATTTTACAGTGAAGCATTTTACAAAAATTATGCGTTTACTAGCATTTGTGGCAATGAGAGATGTATATTGATTAAGTTTCATTTTCTGTCAGAGGTCACACCGAGAAATCTAGTGTTGTTGCTATAAGTGTTGTTTAAACTGAACAGCTGAATGTTGTTGTACTGGTGATTCTCCTGAAGTGTGCATGCAGGCATCTGTTGGTTTCATGTACAGTTGTAACATATTATCTCCCTTGATGCGCTCACTGGCGGACAATCTGCCTTTGCTATCATTCAGTAATGTAGCTTCAAAGTTTCAAGACGTCCAAAAAGATAATCTTCTCTAGGACTGTAGTTCAGTGGTTCAAATAGTTTTGTCCAATTTTACCATAACGTCAATCAATGTTGAGATGTTGACTCCTTTAGTTTCTTTGGAGAGAGCGTGAAAGTCTAGAAAATGTCTGTGCCGTGAATGTAAGCAGAATGCGTATGAAAAATGAACACTCGCAGCTGGTGTGTGTGTGTGTGGGGGGGGGGGGGGGGGGGGGGGTATCTAGTAAAGGTTTAGAAATAACGCTTTAGCAATGTTTGATTTGGGCTGAGAAAATATTCTCTCTCTCTCTTCTAACTATGATGGTAGATAACGTATGTACACGGTCATTCCACACTGATTGTAATCTTTCTCTCTCGTCTTCCTTCCCCGTCATCTCTCTCTGTCTCTCTGCCTGCTCTTCCAAACTCCTCTTCATGAGACGAAGACTATCATTTCTTCGTCAGAGTTATGTTGAAGTTCAGTATGAAAACATAGTATGAAAAAGATTTGAGGAGACATGGGATTCCGTGCATGCGTACAATGGTAGACAAATGTTGTTGGATATAAAGGAAAGGCTTCTGCGGGGTTGGGTGGGGGGGAGACAGTTCGACATAGGTGTAATCTCAGACTGCAATGATTGCTGGTTTCATCGTGGAAGCGCTTAAAGTATGTTTGGTTTCACACACTCATTTACTTACCCCTCAACGCCCAAATATACGTTAATGGACAGATTCCACTTTACTGGTATAATAGGACCCAGTATCAAACACTTGGTGTTTCACTCCTCTGCAGTGGGAAATATAATTGCAAACGACAGGCTGAAGTACTTTTGGTTTTTTGCTGTAATCACGATCGATGCATATATAATGGTAGCGACCTTAAACCCCAGTAAAAAGAGTGAGTGGTTCGAAGCAATGTTTATAGAACTTTGACTCTGCTGTGTTACTAGGGGGTATGTTCCGTAAAACGGAGGGTTCTCGCAACGTCAGAATGGACAATGTGTGTGATGTACGGGTGAGTCTTTACTCCAGAAAAATGACGAAACGGATTTAGAATTGTTTCAGAGGTTGGATAAGAATATGGACAGGGCTAAAAAATGAGAGCGCATTAGGTAAAAATTTACAAATTTTCGATATTGAGCTTTTTTATAAGCATGTCTTTCGATGAGAAAAAAATGTCCCTCTTCGCAATCAGCGTGTACTAGATTTTATCATAGGAAATTGACATATATCGTCCATTCTTGCCTGAGATATTTGTGCTTGAAGTTTGGCACGAGGCGACCACTTTTCGTCACCAAATGAGCACCAATCACCAGTAAGTAGTTACTATTTATAGTAACATTGTATCTTGTGGAAAATGTTGAACCGGAAAGGCTAAGTGAACAGGTCTAAAAAATCGTCTGCACAATCATCACATTGTCACAAACTGCAGCTTATCAATGCTTTATTATGTTGATGGGAAAATTTATTTCAATTTAAATGGTATCTTTCCCCACAATGTCTCCCATAGTATTTTTCAATTGGCATTGTCGCCTCCTCTATAAACGGGAAATATAAGGGTGCTGAAATTCATTTTTTTTTCCTGTTTAATTTTGTGTTATTCAAATGATAAGATGAGTTGGCTCAGTAGGATAAAGCGCTCAGTTCTCTTTGGAAGAGTACGTCACCACTGAGATCTGGGTTCAAAACCCGTTATCGTTCAATTTTAGTTGTATCCAAACATATAAAATTTTTGCTATGTTTTTGTTGCAATCTTCATACGCTGTGAATATAATCGCAAATTTGTCTTTCAAATGTTAGGATACTCAACAATGCCGAGGTTGAATTGAAATTGTTGAAAAACAACCCGTTGTCCAAAACAAGACGGGGGAATTTTTGTACAAGAATCTGAAAATGGCTGATCTGTCACAAAAATTAAAAAATCAAACGGAATGATGATGATTACCTATCAAAGCATTGTGTATTTTCATTACTGTTATATGCAAACTAAAATCCATTCCTTGAACATAAATATTGAGAATACTGACTACTGCTCTTAATAAATAAATCAAGTGACGAACTGAAAGAATTATAATTTGATCAGGGCATCCACCAAAATTCTCCCAATCATGGGTTTCCTCAAGCAGATGTTTGTTAAGAAATTATGAAGTATCAAGTTGGACAGACGTCTTTGCTTGCCCAACAAAAATATACACACGCTTTGGGGGTACTCAGTTAGGAAAAATCTCACGTTTGTCCGACAAAAGTATACACAAATTAGAAAGTACAATAAATACCCGAATGAATATATCGGTAAATAAACATGACAAACCTCGAAATTGTAGTTTTCATTCCAAAGTTCCAGGAGAAGTCCTATCTTCAAAGACAAATTTCATATGCCTTGAAAAATTGAACGATTATGTACACTCGTGGCTAAAAATTGATCCAAATCATCTGGGCTGAGTGAATAGGGACTCAAATGGGTTCATATTCACTCAACCCAGTTGATTTTGGTTGATTTTTAACTCGACTGATTTTAGAGTGTAGGAGGGTACGGAACAAATTATTCCACCTGCTGAATGTTCAAAATACAGTATTTTATCAATTGAAAGTATATTTTTAGCGTTTTAAGTTTTTCATAAAAGCAATTAAGTATGTTCCAAATAGTTGGGCGATTTGACCGAGCCGTTGGACACCACTGTCCAACAACCCCCCCCCCCCCCTCCCCCCCCCCTCCCCCCCCCCCCCCCCCCCCCCCCCCCCCCCCCCCATTTCTGTTAGTTACAATCTGAATTTAATGACAATGTTTCATTACTATCATAAACAACGCAGTACATCTGCGGTATGTCATTGACATGCCCTTAATTTAAACTACCCAAGTAGAAGTACATTGACGCAACATGTAAAGGTGTACATCACGTTGGTAGTACACTTGCTTTCAACCAATGTTGATCGTGATTGAGCCGGTTTAGTATGTTGGAGAGTCCGATTATTACTGACCGCTGATCGATGCATGGTTCTCTCTGGGTACTCGGGCTTCTTCCATACGACATGATATGACCTTGGTTTTTTAAAGTGTCGTTAAATCTCAAGTATATAAACAAATAGTGGGGACAGTGGCGACCACAACACACACTTCTTTAAAACACATATGCTACATGATTACACAATGTGTTTAAAATGTTGTAGGTGTGCTAAGGTACCAATATGCAATACAATCAACACTCTGATTCAAGAGACCATCAATTCCATCGCCAGTGAAAGACAATGACTGCACCTTTTGGGGATCGACTATCTGTTAGGTAACCGGGTAAAGACGTCCCTTTCTCCGATCAGGTCAACTTAGGAGAATCAGATGACTCCGGCCGGCATGATAAAGTATAATCTCCGTTTGCCAAAAAAAATGTTTAATTCTCACACAGATATTGAGGATTCCATTTCAGTTATTCAGAGAGACACAGAGAGACAGAGAGACAGAGACAGACACAGAGAGACAGGGAGATTGAGAGATGACGGGGGAGGAAGACAAGAGAGAGAGAGAGAGAGATTTTAATCCGTGTGGACTAACCGTGTACATACGCTTTCTACCATCATAGTTAGCTATTTTCCATGACTTCAGCACATTAGATTGCAAAACATGTCAAAAACCTACACTGCAGCCATTCACAAAAACCTTCGAGAAATGCGCTCCAAAAATTGAATTGGGAACAATGTACATTCATGTACACATCAAGGGGAATAACTCAACTCAAGAGAACTGAGACGGCAAGTTTTTGTGCGCGAAAATGTTGTGGAAAAGTCGAAATTCAACTCGTGCACCTGATGTTGAAAAACTGAAAGTTCGCGCAGCAAATTTTTTTCATAATGCAACTAGAAATTTGACCAAGCCAGTCTTGTTAGACAAAGCTTACTATGCTCCGTCAAACATAACCGAATTGGTTAAATTTCTAGTTCACCAACCCAAACGGCGTTGTTTGTTTTATTGGGGTTAACCCTTTCACTGCCACGCCCACTTTGGCCATATATGGAGGACCTCTATGTACTCCCGTGTGCGAGTAAATTAATAAGAAACTCTATCATCTGATTAATTGTTGGAAAGAGCTCTCTGAGCCCTTTCCAACAATTAATCAGATGGTAGGTTAGATCTTCACACACCAGAACGTACAGATAATCATCATAAAATAGGTGACAATAGCCGGTTTCGTCAGCGTAAGTGTTAACGACAACTTCAAGTGTGTTACATCGTGTAAGACAATTTTTACGAGTGAGAACCAGAGTACTCAGGAGTACCCAGAGAACCACCGAGAGGCATGAGATGCGAACATCTGTCAGACTCCCAAGTTACCAACTTTCTAACTCTGCAGATTTTGCAGCGGCTAAAGACAACACGGCGTCAGCGTGCCCCTACATGGGCCATTCGGGTTAAGTATCTTGTATTTTAACTACTAAATATAATTTGGACGCAACGACCTAAATATCGTCAAATTATAATCAATGGGTTCATATTAAAATTTACGCATATATTTTATTATGGTTAATACTTGTGTCCGTTTTTTTTTCAACAGGCCCAAATTAGTGGCCTAACACTCAGACAATGACGACATGGGTTCCAAATAAATTATGCCACAAAGTCACAGAGCATACACGTAGACCTCATGATATGCAGGGGCGTCGCGAAGAATACCTGATTTGTCGCGACTGTGGTGGCTCATGTCCCGATTGAATAAATATTCCAACTGCATCATCAAAGCATGTCTTCGTCGAATGAATACCTTGATGAAGTTGGAATATTGAGTTTTTCGAAACTTATTTGCATCGGCTTCTCAATTTGTTGGTTAGTTACCACGTATCATACTCCACCGCCAAAACCCCTTTAGCGACACCCCTTCTGGGGAAAATAATTGCTGGCTTGGGGATACGAATTGCACAAAACGACAAGTTGTCCCAGCTGGAGGACTCAGCCTCTACCAAAATAAAATGACTAGTCAGTCACAAATGTGGTGGTTTAGGCCGCTCAATCGGCTAGCCAAGTATCATACCTAGCCCAGCCAGCCGCAAATTATTACTTCACGACTTCGGGGCTAACTCAGTCCTCCTATATATGTATATTGAATCATCACGACACTTGGGATATGTCAACTCGCCTCAGTTCACAGGGGTTCGGATTTCCATACTTGAGGGGCAAATATGTTGGGGTGGGATGAAAACGAGTGAAAACGTTTCCGCAGTCACTGTCGTGATAAGTACACTTGATGTCAAATTGGAAACGAAATCATCATTCGAAAGTCCAACGCAGTTCGAGAATATTAACTTTACGCATCACGGGAGATAACCATGTACAAACAGTTCATTTGACTGATCTGATCTTCAGACTTGGTATGTCTGTTTAAAAGTTCGAAAGCATGCTCGTAAAAAAATTTACGCATCAAGCCTTTCGCTTGTCTGGTCGGTGGAGATGGGCAATATACCGAAAAAACGAACCGATACCGATATCATGGGAATACCGAAAAAACGAACGGAACCAATCATAGAGTACCGAAAATGTCCGAATCTTCAAATTTCCCACATTCACTATTTATAAGGCCTTGTTGAGGCTTGATAGCAGTTGAAGGTTTCATTTTCATGAAAGAAGTAGCTGATTTTATTTTCAGTTTTTGTTAACCCTCAGTGGCCTGGGCAACTGTCCTTAATTCTCTCTAGACTACAACCTGTAACAGTGATTTCTAACCAAGTCTTGGTTGCCTTAACATGCAGCGAAGACTTGACAAGACATCACTGACCAGGTGATTTGTTTATTGTCGGCAGGACCTTCTGAAGATGGCAAGGTCAGGACACATACCCTGAGATTGAAAATGTCTCAAATTGTCCTTTAAATGTTAAGGTGTACTCAGAAGTTACAAAATTACTGTAAATATGATTTGAGTTCGTAAAAGAATGCCACTGATGAGCTCATTGGCAGTAGTATTTGTGGAGCTTTGGTAGAATGAAACCAGAACAGCTTATTCTGTATTTTCCTGATGTGAATTCCTCTTTGGTACTACAAGAAAATATCAGTCAAGTCAGATACCGACTACCGAACCGATACCGCGGTACATCCCCCTAACAATACAGAAACCGATACCGAAAGTAAAATCTACTCTAAACCCTTCGGGTTTTACAACTCACGAGATTTTCTATATTTTTCCATAACACTGTCATTTTGATTCCAAACCGCTAAAGCTTCTTCACTGGGAGAAGTTTGGCAAACTCGGGTCACTTTGTGGTCATAAGTCAGAGGCTGCGGAACCATGGGGGGAGGGGGGGGGGGTGCACAGGAGATACGTACCCCTCCACTTTTTTTCCACAGACATGTTGCGGGGTTACACAATGATTTAAAACGGGAGCACGCAAACGTGCCAATATACAGGCATTCCTGTAATATATTATTTGCAAATCCAAACAACATGTGGCAAAATAATCGCACATTCGGTCGCTTCGGTCGCTTCGGTCCGTTTTTTTTCAGTTCACCAATCTTCCAACCCGAAGGCTAGCCTTCGGGTTGGAAGATGTCTGAAGTAGAAGAAATGCCCAGGACAGTGACACCGCGGCATGCTCATCTAAAGAAGAGGCTATAGTATGTCACTGTGCAATTACTGGTATGCGATTGTAACTTTCCTCCCACTGGGCAGAACTATGGAAGACTTGAAAAGTTGTGTCCCTCCACTTTTATCGAGCTTCCGCTGCCTCTGTCATAAGCTTTTTTCGGACGCCAGAATGAGAAAAATGGATTAGCGGTTTTGTGTATACTTCCCCGCACGTGGATTCATCAAGTGGAGGACAGAGGAATCAGGATCGGCCATGGAGGCCTAAATCACCTGCAAATGATCGAGAGAGAACTGCCTAATTCAGCATACAGAGTTACTTACAAAACAGCCTTCGACAATTAAGACACATAGATGCATTGGATATTGGATACCCCTCCCTCCCCCACACCCCCACACAGCCGCCCACCCCATCACAGCACTATTTATACCTCATCTCTATACACCGGTTTCGTTGGGAGAATTATTGTACTGCCGCCAGTGTACGACACACTCCGAAACAGATGGGTTTTTTGTGCTTTTCTTGCGACTTATTTCAGCTCAGCGCCAGGAGAAATTTCAGATCAGCCTTCCACAATTAAGACAAATAAATTCTCTCTCTCTCTCTCTCTCTCTCTCTCTCTCTCTCTCTCTCTCTCTCTCTCTCTCTCTCTCTCTCTCTCTCTCTCTCTCTCTCTCTCTCTCTCTCTCTCTCCATCTCCACACTATTTATCTCTATAAACTGGTTTCTTCGGGGAGATTATAGGACC